>APFE030668046.1:260493-328992 GCA_000404065.3 Pinus taeda | reverse complement strand
GACCAATGATTCTAGCCTTCCTATCATCCCCTAAGAAGACATCACCACCATCATATTTCTCATACTCACAGAAACACTCTCTATGGGGAGTGAAGTGAAAAGGATGCACCTGAGTCAATCAACCATGCCTCATGATCTACATGTGTACTTGAAGAAGCCAAGTACACATCCCCACCTTCATCTGAGGTGGTTTTCGCCTCTACAGAGGGAGCATCATCAGATCCCTTTCCTTTATTAGGAGCTTTAGATTTATAATCCCTTCTGAAGTGCCCTTCCTTTCCGCATTTCCTGCACACCACCTTTATAGGTTTTCCTGGAGATTTAGATCTCGCTCTAGATTTAGATCTCCCACTCGATGACTTATTTTTGTTTCTGTTCGGACCGTCCTCGTACAGGCAAGGCATCACCATTCTGGCTGTCCATATTTTTTCGTCTCATCTCCTCCGTCAGCAAGGCTGAGACTATTTCATCAAATTGCAAAGCAGTTGCATTGCTACCTATTGCAATAACCAGACTATCCCACGAGTCTGGTAGAGAACACAACAAATTGATGCACTTATCTTCATCTGAAATTTTAATATCAAAAGATGATAACTGACTTACCATAGTATTAAACGCATTCAGATGCTCTGTCACCGAGTCTCCATCTTTCATCCTCAGGTTATACAACTTTTTCTTCAGGAATAGTTTATTCACCAAAGACTTAGATTGGTACAAAGTCCCTAACTTGTCCCACAGAGCCTTCACCGTAGCTTCCCCTGATACATTCAACAATAATGAATCTGAGACACACAATTTTACTATGCTCTTTGCCTTCCGATCCAACTTCTTCCATTCTTCATCGGTCACTCCCGTTGGTTTAGTACCTGGATCTACCGCGATCCACTGATCTTTATCCACCAACAAATCCTCCATCTTGATTTTCCACAACTCAAAACTCTGACCATTGAACTTCTAAATCTCTATCTTTCCGCTGCTCACCATCTTCTTTCACCACCAGAATCGATCTCGCAGATCTCCCACTAAACAGGGTCTACCACAGGCCTGAGCGAAACCCCTCAGTAGCAAAGGCGTCCCCTTAAAGCAAAAACTTGGTTCCGATACTAAATGTAGGTTTTAACCCTGTACAAAAATTACCTGCATGCTAATTCTAAATCACAAGAAAAATAAAAATGCGAGAGCATAACCCATAAAACACATATACACAGAGATTTCCCATTGGATCCCAAAACCGGGACTACCAGCTTGATTTTTCATTATGTTGCTTTCAATGTTACAATACATATTTATACATGCCGAAGCATCCAATACCATGGACCGAAAACCATCGGTAGTTTCGCCCAACCTAATATAGTGTCTAAAAATAAATTTTCGGGGGCGGGGGGCTACTCGCCCCCCTCAAACCCCCCGGACAGGGGGGGCTACTGCCCCCCCACTGCACAATCGGCGCAACGAAGGGGGGGCTCCACCCCCCCTCTAACCCCCCGGTTCACTACGTGAGTTAGTCATGGAAAAAATATAACATAGCCCAACAGTACCTCAGTCTGAAAGAAACTACAGTTGTTGAGCATAGCATACAACTTATGCTCTCTCAACATTGTTGCTAAGTGCTCGACATGGTGTTCCTCATTTTTAGAATATACCAGTATATCATCAATGAACACTATAAAATACTTTTCCAAATATGGATGCAACACAATATTCATCAAACACATAAATGTAGTTGGAGCATTAGTTAAGCCAAATAGAACTACAACAAACTCATAATGCCCATACCTGGTCCTGAACGTAGTCTTTTAAATGCCCTCCTCTTTGATGCATACCTGATGGTTTCCAAATCTGAAGTCAATATTCAAGAACACTATTTCTCCCTTCAGCTGATCGAATAAGTCATCAATCCTCAGCAAAGGGTACTTGTTCTTGATAGTCACTTTGTTCAACTACCTGTAGTCAATGCTTAATCTGAGAGTACCATATTTCTTCTTCACAAACAATACCGTTGCGCCCCATGGTGATACACTTGGCCTAATGTACCCCTTGTCCAACATTTCCTTCAGTTTCAAATTTAACTAAACCAATTTAGATGTGCTCATCTTGTAAATTGCTTTTGATGTTGGAGCTGCCCTTGGTATTAACTGAATATAAAATTTTACCTCCCTATGAGGTGGAAACTCTATAATGTCTTCAGGAAATACATCCTTGAACTGTTGTAAAACTGGGTACCTACTCCACACATCTATATCCTCAACTTCCTTACCCTTATCACTAGAAATGTGCACTACGAATAGCTTGCACCCTTTCCTGTGACTACGCTTTGCCTGCATAGTTGTGACCATCCTAACTGATGTAGCTTTCTTGTTACCCTGTAAGACTCTTGGTTCCCCATTGTCATTGACACAATCAATAACTTTTTCATAATAGTTTTCCTTGGATCTGTGAAGATACAACTAGTCCATTCCCAACAACATACTGTATGAACCCAATCGTAATACATTCAAATGTGTTGTGGTAGGAATACCATTCAAGTCAAATGCACAAGCTCTTACCCAATGATGAACTTGTTTCTTTGTACCTATATCCAACTGCACTAACCAAGGCTCTTCATGCAATTCTTTACTCAAGCCACACTTATCCACCAAGTCAGGATTAACATAGTTATAATTAGATCTAAGGCCAATCAAAATAGAGATAACTTGATCACAAATCTCACTGTTCATCTCAATGATAGATGCCTGATTCTCCACTCGTTTGTGATCCAATGCTACATAGATATGTGGAATACTCTTACCAACATCCCCAACAATATGTGCCTCCTAGGCACTGTATATCTGGGGTCTAATACCATGATTCTGTGGACAATTTCTCCTACAACGATCCTTGCCACAAATCCAACACTCTATAGACTTTCAGCTTGTCTTCTTGTTTTGTTCTTTTGATCGGAATCCCTGTCCTCTATCTAATGCATTTAATTTATTAGTTCGTGTGACATTCTCCTTGTTACCTGTATCTAGAGCCCTTTCTCACTTTCTATCCCATTTTTGTTTGTTATTTTCACTACCTCTCTAGTTTGGTTTAGTCTCGATTTTGTGCTTCGATTGTTCATAGTAATGTGTTAGCTTATGAATGGCCTCCTCTAATGATCTAGGCTCATCGAACTCAATTCTATCTTTAAATGCAATTGGTAACCCACTAATGAAAATTTGAATCTTTTCCTTTTCCTCTATGATATATGTCACATACCTCAGTAACTCTAAGAACTTGCTAGTTCTCATCATTTGTCATGGAACCCATCTTTAACTCATAAAATGCTTTTTCTTTGTCATCAGAGTATCTCTCTGACAAGTACTTTTTATTGAATAGCCACTCAAACTCGCTCTAAGTAAAATCCTCCTCAAGAATACATCTAAAATTATTCACATTTTCCCACCAAATGTTTGCTTTACCGTTGAGACTGAATGTAGCCACTCTAGCTTTCATGTTCTCTGAATAGTCATGCAACCTGAAGAATTTCCACATGCCAAGAAACCACACCTTTCGATCCTGTGTTTTCTTTATCTCTCCATTAAATGTTGGTGGCTTCTATTTCTTAAACTCATCTGAAAAATATCCCGTATCACTTCTCTTGTAAGGATGATCTCGAAGACGATCATGATGCTTATCTAAATTAGAACTAGAATCATGCTTGTGTCTATCCATTCTCTTATATAGAGTATCCAACCATATTCCATATATGATTGTGTCATCTCTATCTGATCTATGAACACCATGCGATTAATTACCATATGCCCCATTAGTTCTATCCTCCTTATAGCTGATCTGACGTGGTCCCTATCGCTGTAAATATGACATACTCGGAAGTATTACTGCATTTACCTCTACTTGTTTCTCTTGTGCCCTTATGCTTCTGTCATTATCTTCCTTACAACTCCTTATCTCTTTTGTTAAGCTTCTCAATGTAACTTCCAAATTGAAATGGTTCCCAACACCATACTTCTCTTTGAGTTCATAGGGAGAGTCTTTAGAGTCAACCATCTTGCTAGCCATTTGATATTTCTTCCTATAATGTGTATCATGTATGCCGAACCAAATCACAATAAACCAACGTGCCATAGTATAGCTCAGAGAGGACACCTTGTCTACAAGATCAACAAATCAACGTGATACATGTATAACATAATCATGACAGCATATAGAAACATAAAACATAAGCATATGGCCATGCAACTTCCATTCTAACTAGGGTCCAATCATCAATGCATGACCTCAACCACCACACACACCACGACCTCATGCATGACAAGCACCATCATTACATAAATATACACTTGACCACATGCAACCATGAACATGCATAAGTGATGCATAACCATCCACACAACTGCATAAACACATATGATCAAGCATGAATGAACAATACTTGAAATAAAACTTGCAAGAATGATACATGCAACCAAGCATACAAGAATGTAACCAATCAAGGAAGATTGCAACCAAAAATACTACAACGATACATGTAAGTGACATAAATCAACATGTAACTAGTCATAGACTCATGACACTACATTTCACCACAACAACCTCAATTTTCACATGACAACATCACTACAACCATGAACAACATCATGCAAATGCAACAAGCACATGGAATGTAAGTGTAAGAGAAACACATACAACTCACTTGCATGAATGACCAACACATAGCCCATTCATTTTGAGGGGTGAACCATGCTTTGATACCACTCTGTAACACCCTCCTCCTAGATCTACCCAAGTAACCAGCCAGCTGGGGTAAACATGTGACAAGAGGCCACTATGATATGATTCAACCTCCTAAGGCACATTAAAGAAGTGGAATCGATCAAAACACACCATACATAAATTAATCATCAGCTACAGGACCATCAAGAACCAATCCGATACTTTAGAAAACTTACCTTGGGGTCCCACTGAACTTTTGGATAGCTTAAGCCTTAGTTGCTCCCGTGTTATAGGCATGAACCCAAAGTCTCTCCCATAGGCCTTCCTGCCAGCGACCAGAGACCAAATGTTAGGTCCCTATAATACTAGTGATTCCCCCATTACTATTATCATTTTAGCCCTTATTGTTATTTTTGTGCCCCTATTGTCCCCATATTGTTATTATTGTGCCCCATAGAAGCCCAATATTGTTATTGTTGTGCCCTTATATTATTATTGTTATTTTTGCCTTGATTATATTATGATCCCTTAGACTCCTATATATATAAATAAGGTTTTGTCATTTGTATCATCCAAGAATTGTTCATTTTTGTAATGTAAAAGAGGTTTCCCCCTCAAAGAGGCTGATTTCTAAGGCATTGATCTTTCTTTTCTATGTTTTTGTGAGATGGTTTCATAACATTTGGTATCAGAGCTTTGGATTCTAGGGTTTTGCTACTCCAAACAGGTCATTGTGGAATATTCACTATAAATTTGTTTATGCGACATTTAAGAAGCTAAAAAAAAGCATTTGAGCCAAAATTGTTCTACATCTCAGGTCAAAATTGCAGGTCTTGTCTCGCTATATTTTCAGAGATATGATCTGAGGAAGTTAGGGCTTTTTCACACTCCTGAATTACATTCCAAATAGGTGACCTTGGTAAAATCATCATAACTTTATCTCTGAGTATCATATTGAAATTGTGTAAGAAGTTACAGAAAAAGGACGGGTTGTACTTTTTTGTACGTCGTACAAGTTCGCTCTACTAAAACATTATATAATCCAGTTATTTTGGGAGATTGGACATATTTCTTTCTTAGAGAATCCAATTTTGATCAAACTAGTGGCATTGGAAAGAGGACTTAGAGGGCTACCACAAAAAGAAATTTCAGACCTTGGAGATCCATAATTATAGAGATACATCAGATTCAATATCAAGCTTCTACAAAGCAAGGAAAACTTGTGTAGTCTTTTTAAAATTTTGAATAAGTTTGGGTTGAAAAATTAGGTTGAAGTTCAAAGGGCATGGTGAAACATAATTATCATTAATTGATGCCCTGAAGATAGAAAATGGAAACACCTAGTAAGCAACATGAAATATCTAGCATGAGCTACGAATAAGAGGAATAAATGCAACATGATATTTCAAAATTATGAGACCAAGTGCAACAAATTTCACTCTCACAAAAGGTAACAGAAGCTAATATTGATGGTTTAAAGAAAGACATGGAGGATAATATGATTGGCATGCAAGTTAAGAAGGATAGCATGGAAGCTAAGATGAATGACATGGACACTAATATGGATGATTTGCATATAAACTTGACTAATTTGCTACAAGAAACACTTACTAATGGTGAAAGGGTAGTAAAGGAAACTCATGGTGAGAACAAAAGAAATGTTAATCATGATTTCATAGACTCTAATGTTGGATTGAAGACCCACCATGTTCCAAAGATAAATATGAGAAAGTTTGATGGAAAGGATCCCGTAACATGGATACCATAGATGGAGCAATATTTAGATCTCTGTAATGTGCAAAACACACAAAAGGTATGCATTGCAACTTTATATTTGGAACTAAATCAGTTTGTATGGTATCAATGGCATTACTCTCGTAGACAAATTGTCACTTGGGTAATTTTTATGGAAGAAATAATAGCACATTATGAGGATACAAAAAGCAACACTTTTTTTAGCTAATTGATAAGCCTCAAACATAAGGTTTCAATGATGGAGCACATTGAGGAATTCCAAAAATTGAATATAAGGGTAAAAGATATTCCAGAGGAACAGAGGATTGATGTCTTCATAGGGACTTTAAAGGATAAATTCCAACATGAGGTTTGTCTTTTAGAACCTGACTCATTGGAGAAGGTATTCAAGTTGGCAAGAAAAATGGAAAGAAAAATTATGGCAACAAGGAAGCCTACCACTCACAACTATAAGGATGGAAGTGATGTTTCCCATAGCCTTCCACAAGCTACAAGGTTGACACCCCAACAATTGGAAGAAAAAAGATAAAAATGGATTTTTTATAGTTGTGATAGAAAATACAATGAAGGTCATAAGTGTGCTGAGAAGAAATTATTTTACATATATTGTGAAGAGGAGGAAGAAAATGAACAAGCAACGTCAAAAGAAGAGGATATACCCCAGGAACAAAACCTAGATAAAGAAGAAATGAATCGGACCATATCTTGTAATGCATTGGCCAAAATTATCACTCCTCAAACTATCAATATATAAGGACATATCAAGAAGAAAAAGGTAATAGTGTTGATTGATTTAGGCAGTACTCATAATTTTATTCATTGTAAGATATCCAAGGAATTGAATTGCTTCCTATATCCAGCAACAAAGTGTCAAGTGATGGTTGCAAGTGGAGGAACAATAAATTTCTCTGGAAAGTGCCATAATATCAAGCTATCCATGGGAGAATATGTATTGAATATCCCAATGCTTTCCATTCCAATGGGTTTTGTTAATGTTGTACTAGGAATCCAATGGCTACAACCCTTGGGTACAATAGCTTTTAATTTTCAAGAACTTTTCATGAAATTTTGTTTGGAAGGAAAGGAAGTAGAATTAAGAGGTATCATAGGGAAACTAAGAAAGATAATAAGCTCTAATGGAATGACAAAGCTTATAAAGAAAGAACAATGAGGTGTAATTGCACAATTATGTTCGCTAGAGGTTCCCACACCAAAATCAACTATTTCTCTAGATATCCAAAAATTCTTGGACAATCATTCCAAGGTATTTGAGACTCCCAAAGGTCTCCCACCTATTCATGATCATGATCATGCTACTCATTTGATTCTAGGAATTGTTCCTCCAAACATCAGGCCTTACAGATATCCCTATGCCCAAAAGAGTGAAATTGAACATATGGTTGCAGAAATGCTAGAGGCTAGTATAATTCAACCTAGTCAAAGTTCTTTCTTTGCTCCAATAGTATTGGTGCACAAGAAGGATGGATCATGGTGCATGTTTCCAGATTATAGGGAGCTCAACAAGCTCACTATTAAAGATAAATTTCCAATTCTTGTCATTGATGAACTATTGGATGAATTTACTTCACCAAGTTGGATCTTCGTTCAGGATATCATCAAATTAGCGTGAAGGCTAAAGACATTCTGAAAAAACATTTAGAACTCATGAAGGTCATTACGAATTTTTGGTCATGCCTTTGGCCTTACCAATGCACGTTCTACATTTCAAGGTTTGATGAATTCCATTTTCAAACCCTTCCTTAGAAAATTTGTGTTAGTACTTTTTGATGATATACTAATCTATAGAAAGTCTTGGAAGGATCATGTTCAACATGTTGACAGGGTTCTCAAACTATTGGTGGAGAAACAATTATATGCAAAAATATCCAAAAGAGTGAAATTGAACATATGGTCGCAGAAATGCTAGAGGCTAGTATAATTCAACCTAGTCAAAGTTCTTTCTCTACTCCAGTAGTATTGGTGCACAAGAAGGATGGATCACGGTGCATGTTTTTAGATTATAGGGAGCTCAACAAGCTGACTATTAAAGATAAATTTCCCATTCCTATCATTGATGAACTATTGGATCAATTTACTTCAGCAAGTTGGATCTTCGTTTAGGATATCATCAAATCAGAATGAAGGTTGAAGACATTCCGAAAACAACATTTAGAACTCACGAAGGTCATTACGAATTTTTGGTCATGCCTTTTGGCCTTACCAATGCGCCTTATACATTTCAAGGTTTGATGAATTCCATTTTCAAACCCTTCCTTAGAAAATTTGTGTTAGTATTTTTTGATGATATACTAATCTATAACAAGTCTTGGAAGGATCATGTTCAACATGTTGATAGGGTGCTCGAACTATTGGAGGAGAAATAATTATATGCAAAAAGCTCCAAATGTTTCTTTGGAGTACAAGAGGTGGAATATCTGGGTCATATTGTATCTTGTGAAGGTGTTAAGGTAGAACCTAGAAAAATTAAAGCCATTAAGGAATTGAAAATCCCCACATCCATAAAGAATTTGCGAGGATTTCTTGGGTTGACAGAGCATTATCGCAAGTTTGTTAAGAATTATGGGAGAATAGTAGCACCCCTAACAACATTATTGAAGAAAGATGCATTTTTATGGACTCCAGAAGCAACAAAGGCCTTTTAACATCTTAAAGAGGCAATGTGCCAAGCACCAACCTTAGCTATGTTGGACTTCACAAAAACCTTTATTGTGGAATGTGATGCCTCAGGAAATGGAATTGGTGTTGTTTTAATGGAAGAAGAAAGACCCATTTCTTTCAAAAGTCGTCCAATTAAATGAAAGTATTTACACAAAGCTATTTATGAGAAGGAAATGTTGGCAATAATACATGCACTTAAGAAATGATGACCCTACCTAATGGGAAGACACTTCAAGGTAAAAACGGATCATGAGAGTCTAAAATAATTTTTAGAGCAAACATTATCTTCAGAAGAGAAACAAAAGTTGGTCACAAAGATGTTGGGTTATGACTTTGAAATCATATATAGAAAAGGGAATCAAAATGTTGTGGAAGATGCACTCTCAAGAAAGGATGAGGATGCGAAAGCATTGCTTTGTGCCATTTCCATTATCCAACTAGATTGAATAAATGACGTAAGGGGTGAATGGAATAATAATGAAGAAGTGCGATAACTCATTCAAAAGTTACAAAATGATCCCAGTACATCTGATACATTTAGCTGGAAAAATGATTCATTACAGTACAAATATCGCTAATACCTATGTCAGAATTCCCAACTCAGACAAAATATTTTTATGGAATTGCACACCTCTCCCTTACGAGGGCACTCGAGATTTTTAAAAACTTACATAGGGTTAAGAAGTTTTTTTGGGATGGCCTTAAATCGGACATTCAAAAGCTTGTAGCGGAATGTTTGGTTTGCCAACAAAATAAAGTTGAAAAAATTAAGACCCCATGTCTATTACAACATTTATCCATTCCAAGTGAACGTTAGGAGGAGGTTTCAATGGATTTCATCACAGGTTTACCCAAGTCCGAAGGAAAGAGTGTCATCATGGTGGTGGTTGACAAAGTTACCAATTATGCACACTTTTGTGCATTATCTCATCCATTTAAAGCCAATACAATTTCTACTGCATTTATGGAAACAATTCAAAAGCTACATGGAAACCCAAAGATTATTGTACGCAATAGAGATCCCATTTTCACTGGAAATTTTTGGACATAATTATTTTCTTGTCTTGGTACTCAGTTAGCTCATATCTCATCTTATCATCCTCAATTTGATGGGAAAACTGAGATAGTAAACAAATGTTTGGAAGTATATCTTTGTTGCTTTGTATCTGATAAACATACACAATGGGTCAAATGGTTGCCTTTGGATGAATGTTAGTATAACACTTCCTTCCATACTCTAGAAAAAATGACCCCATTTATGGCACTTTATGGATATCACCCACCATGCATCACATCATATTTAAGAGAAAATTCTAAGGTTAAAGCAGTGGAACATCACATCGAGCATCAACAACAAGTTATCCAAGTCTTAATGGATAACCTAAATTTGGCATAGTATAGAATGAAACAACATGCAGATCAACATTGCAGTGAAAGAAGTTTTGATATAGGTGATTGGGTATTCATACGGCTACAACCATATAAACAAATGTCCCTCAAGCAAGCTAAGAAGGATAATAAATTATCACCAAAGTATTATGATTTGTACAAGGTGTTGCGAAAGATTGGTACTATGGCATACAAATTGGAGCTTCCCGCAGCTTCCCGAGTGCTCCTGGTTTTCAATGTTTCATGCTTAAAGAAGGTTATTGGTGACAAACTCCCAGTTCAAACAACATTTTAGAGTATCTTATCAAGTGGAAGGACTTAATCGCAAAAGATTCCACATGGGAGGATGAGAATTTTATACATAAGCATCCAGAACTACTCAAGCATTGAGGACAATACTTTTTTGAAGGAGAGGGGCATGTTAGGTCCCTATAATACTAGTGATTCCCCCATTACTATTTTCATTGTATCCCTTACTATTATTGTTGTGCCCCTATTGTCCCCATATTGTTATTGTTGCGCCCCGTAGAAGCCCATTATTGTTATTTTTGTGCCCTTATATTATTATTGTTATGTCGACCTTGATTATATTGTGACCCCTTAGACTCCTATATATAGAAAGAAGGTTTTTTCATTTGTATCATCCAAGAATTGTTCACTTATGTAATGTAAAGGAGGTTGCCCCCTCGAAGAGGCTGATTTCTAACGTGTTGATATTTATTTTTTTTATGTTTTTGTGAGCTAGTTTCATAACACCAAACTATCAGTGCTATGCCAGTGACTCCGAGATTTGAGCCACTTTTTTAGGCCCAAAGCCCAGAATTGAACCATCTCTTCAAATCAGAAAAATAACATGGATATGTAAGTACTAAATAAATCACTTGTTCAAGACCTTAACTAGACCCCTACTAGCCATGACAACATTTCGTCATACATGTTGCAAATGTGTAATCTATAGGTGTAATTAATAGTTCTGAGCATAGGGGTCTCATAATTAGCTAAGAATTGTTAAGAACTATTGATGTCTCAACATATCAACTACCATTCCATCCATTAGGTCAAATATACATTTATCATTCAATTACAAGTAAAAACATGATGAGAGACACACATGGCTACTGTCATAAAACTGATACATAACCAACATAATAGCAACATAAATGCTCATGAAAGTATAGTCTATAGACTACATATAATCCATCAAAATTCTCATAGAAATACAAGTAGAACTAAAATTTCATTAATGGTTCAAAATCCAAACCCGGGATGAGACTTCCACATTCCACTCGTCTATAGAATGGTTGAACCAAATCTCTCTTCATCCATTCACCCCTATGCCATATTCCAAGCATGAATGTGGGATCTCATAGGACACACCAATCAAAACCTAGCCAAGGCTTGCAGAGGCCATCCACCTCGAACCATCAAACAATGATTCCACCTCACAATCGGACATCATGAAACCATCATCAGATTGGTCTCCATCCAAGCCTTCCAGGGCTTCCAGAATGTTTGTTCCAACCATGGCTTCCAGGACTAGTAACTCAACCCATAGTTGTCATCGAGATTATAGAGAATTTGTCCAACAAGGCTTCCAAGACTAGTAACTCAACCCACCAAGGGCTTCTAGATAATTTTTCCAACCAACACTTCTAAGACTAGTAACTAAACCCAAGTTTTTATAGGGCTTCCATTGTGTTTTTCCAACCAGGGCTTACAAGAACTAATAACTCAACCCAAACTAAGGAAACATGAGAACCAACAAAAAACAAACAATGAAATTAAACCCACTATCACCATGGCTATCCAAGAAATGGTAAGGTTAGGCAATCCACTTCCAATCCAGGCAATCCTCCATGCCAATGACAAATCACAACCAAGAAACCAAATGCATGCTATAACTAGTGAAGGAAACATACATGAAACTTGGTACCTGCAAGAAAATCTGATGTAGCTATTGATCTCGATGCTCTCTTGCACTTTCCTATTGTTCCTTTACTTTCTTGCTCCAAAAATCCAAGTATGCCACACCCACCAAGAGTGCTCCATGAAAATTCTAAGTCTCCAAGAGTATGAGAGAGAGAGAGAAAATAATGAGATATCTCTAAAACGAAACTAACAAAAGGTTACAAACTAATCCTCAGAACCATTATTAAGAATGAGGCCTCTATTTTCTTAATTTTCCTCCTCACATGAAACTTGTGACCTTTCACTTCCTTTTTCTCCTAATTTCCATTATTTTCATAAATAATTTTGCCAAAAATGCCATTTTTCCTTTCCAAAGCCTTAGCCATTTCCTTAGCCAATTTCCTTATCCATAAATAATCACAAGTGATCCCCATCACTAGGATTTTTCCCGAAATTTAGCTTGGAATAAGTGTCCCATCATCTGTGGTTATTATTTTTCCTATATTTACTTTTATTACATGGAATTTTCACCAGGGTTGTTACTCTCGACTCTTGTGGGCACGAGACTATGGGGTGGCTACATCTTTGCAAGAGCAATCTAGAATTGGGTAACACATACCAGACACTCCTGGAAGGAAAGCAAGTTCCAAATTTTCACCTCCAGGATGTACTGTTATGCCACCTCAGACACCTTTGTGTTCCTTCAAATGAGCATGAGAAGATGATTTTGGAGGCATACTATAGTTTGGTCACTAGAAATTTAGAGGTAGAGAAAATATTCATAGTGTTGTAGAAGTATTTTTATTGGTCGAACCTTCAACAAGATGTTGGGAAGTACATCAGATCCTACACTTCCTGCGCCATTGCCAAACCAACCATCAAGAAGAAAGTCTTATACACTCCTTTTGCTACTCATAGTAGACCTTGGGAATCCATCCCCATCAATCACATGTCGGGGCTTCCTTTTACTAAGCATGGTAATGACTATGTTTTCGTCTTCATCGACAGATTCTCTAATATGGCCATTTTGGTAGCCTGCAAGAAGAGTATCAAAACAAAAGTCACTACTAATCTCTTTTTCAAATGAGTGTAAGTACACTTTGGGATCCCATGTCCATTATCTCAGATCGAGACAACAAGTTCCTAAGTACATTTTTGTCAAGTCTATGGTCGATGCTGGATACCAACCTCATTAGTTCCATGACTTTGCACCCCTAAACTGATGGCCAAATAGAGGTCCTCAATAGGATGATCGTACACACTCTACATAGGTACAACTTGAATCATCTAGGCACATGGGATGATAGCCTCCCCTATGTCCAACATAGCTACAATAGAGCTCTCCACAACTCAATTGGCCATAGCCCCTTTCAGGTGGGATTGGGACTCTAGCCATTATGTCCCTCTGAAGTGACCATACCATTTGTAGCTACTAAGGTAGATTTGTCTCATTTCCAGTCCGAAGCTAATAGGGCTAACAACTTCATTGAGTGCATTCAACACATCTACCAACAGGTCCATGACATATTACACAGATTCAATCGTAAATACAAGCAACGTCATGATTAACATCGAGTGCCACACAAGTTCCAAGTCGGTGACAAAGTTTGGTTACATTTTCAGAAGGAGGGCCTCACTGGGCCCCACTGCAAGATTCGCCCAGTTCGATATAGGCCTTAAACCATCACGAAGGTTCTAGGGGACATTTCTTTCAAGCTCAACATTCCACCATTCCTTGGCCTTCACCCATTGTTCAAAGTGGATTACCTTTGACCATACTTTCCAGCATTACTGGACACATCAGACATTGTAGAACAAATCACACTAGCAAAAATAAGCCCAAAACTGATTGGATCATGGACACGCATATCAAGAACACTCACCAGTATAAGATCCAACTATATCGGGTTGTCAAAGCTAGCCAACTCTTGAACCAAGGAAAGTGGCTCACTAGGGACCAAGTTCAACAAATTTTTCCCCATCTCATAGTGTCACTCAATGTAATGGGGACCATTGCTTACTAAGGATGGAGGACTGATCCAGGTGGATATTGGTGGCCACCAACATACTCCAATTGGACCCCCAATATTCTTTCTTTTAAGTTTCCTTAAATGTAGCACAACTTTATATTTTTGACAATTTTTTGGGTACTAAACTTCGAGAGCCATTTTGAGGGAGTAAAAGACATTTTTAGGGAAAACCGAGAGACCAAAAAAGTCCCAAAATAATCTAAACTTTTTAGTTAGTATCCTCTTTGAGATATTTGAAACGAGGTATTATGATAGCCAAATGGAGATAGTATGACAAAATTATGACCCTGGGAAGTTGATGCACCAATTTACCCAAACGGGGCTCACAGTTTTGGCGCTTCATGTCCTAGGGTTATGTTTTTGGATGTTTAGGGTTTTATATTGTTTCTCAATAATAAATAGGCCTTTTAGCCTCATTGTAACAACATTTAGATGCATGTATTCGCCAAATCTCTTCTCAGAGATAAGCTACCATCGCCCAAGCTAGTTTATTTCCATTTCTGTATGTAAGCATATTTCAGTTCTTTGATATTAATGAAGTGAAGTTTTCTTTATATTGCATCTCTGTGTTTATGTGTGTATCTGTATTTTGTTGCATTCCTGCATAAGTCCATATCATTTCTTTATCACTTTGAGACTCAATAGGCTTACTAGAGGAACTAGTACTTGCATTAGAAGCTTTACATTTTATTTGCATGGTTGTGATTTCGGTTTCATCACCTGAATCAAATCCTAGATCTTGTTCAGTTGTAGTAACAATATTTTGTTCCCCCTTGTTATTAAACTTATTTCGTCTCATTTATGGATGTAATTTCCAAAAATGGTCTTCATCATGGCCTTCTTTTGAACAATGTTTATAGGTAATTTTCTCTCCCTCTTTCTTGATTGTAGCATTCTTTTTTCCTTTTCCTTTAAACTTCCCCTTTCCTTTGTCTCTAGATTTGGAAGGTTTCTTACTAGTCCCTTAAGGAACATTCTTTCCTCTTGATTCTAAATAAGTTTCCTAAATGCATACTTCATCTAGATTGGTGGTATTAAACAGAAGTATAGTATGTCTCAAATAACTTTGCAATCCGCCTATATATTTAAGGAGAGTGTCTTGTGAAGACAAATCAACACCCATGATTAAAGTTCTTCTTCTAAATTCTTGTGTGTAACTTTGGATACTCTTACCTTAACTTGTATAAATTTTTTCTAATCCATAATTGTTTCTTTCATATAATCTAGTGGATAAAATTTCCTTCATAATACAGCTATAAAATCATTCCAATAACTGATAATTTTACCACTTTTCTTCAAATATTATTAAGTTTTGGCCTCCCACCAGATGAGAGATGTACTTTCCAAACGAAGAGAAGAAAGTTGGGTCTGAGTAACATCATCATTGGTATTTTGAATCCTACAATAGACTTCAATTTGATGAACTCAATTATCCAACTTTGCAACATTTACTTCCCCATTATACATAGGAATTCAAACTTGATGTCAATCTTAAGCAAAGGAGACTTAGCATGTCCTTTTCAAGATCTAGAAGGAGCATGTCTAGGTGTTGAAGGAGGTGAAGATGGAGGTGAAGGAGGAGGTGGAGGCAGAGGCTTGCTCCTATCACCACCATTACTGTTTTTTTTAAGAACTTTCTCCTTGCATCCTTTTTGTCCTCTCATTGTACAACACTTTCAGCATCTCTGACATATCATAGAAATCATTTAAAATTTAAAATTAAAGGTTTCTTGTAAAATTTTGCAAGCTACTTTATGTCTTGTGGGAAATGGATCAAAATTTCAAAAGAGAACAAATTTATTAAACTTAGTTAGGTTTTGCAAATTTTGACAGTAAAAAATAGAAAACATACAGCATCAGAAAACAATAATTTGAGGAGGAGTTCACCCCTCCTATCCTACATCTCTAGGTCCAACTTCCAATGTTGGACCTTTATATTATATTCTCAAAATGTTAATTATATAAACATAAAATGCTCAAATTGAAAAAATAATACTACGATTATGTCCAGAACACCCAAAAACCCCCTTGTAGGCTCTTCATGGGCTCAAAAAGGCTGAAAATGGCTAAGTTAGTCCTCCTTCTTCATTTCCCTACTAATTACCCTACAAAATTGAACCTTTGTCAAAATTGGCAATGAATTTTTCCTTTGGCGGCCTTGCAAAGCAACAAAATGGTGCGGCTTCAGTGACAAATACACCAATAAATGTGCGAATTGTGAGGTCGTTAAGCGTACCAATAGAGTCATGCTCTTGCTTCTCTGTCCCTTAGTTCGGTCATATGGTATATAATATGACCGATACATGGACTAGAGGCCATGCTCCTGTCCACCCTCTACTCTAAGCCACATTATCATTATATGACAGTGGGCTAGGGCACGAGCAAGGTGCCACATGCCCCGCACCTCCCGTGATAAAAGCCGAAGATTACATAATATTTAATGGGACTAGAGTCAAGACCAACTCCTTGCCCCTTCCACCTCGGCATGACACACAGTCACATTGCATTCACATGACTTCGGGTTGGGCTGGTTGGGCAAGCACAATGGCCCGCCACACCCCCCCGCCAACCCCCAAACTACCAACAGTTGCAATTTAAATATGTTTGGTCCATGTTATATAACAAGAATAAATACACATTGTATCATTAAAGTGTTGCGCTGTGTTTTCATAGGTCATCGGGTCGAACCCTACAAAGTTTGTTCAATCACCCAACAAATTTTACATGAACTTCAAGGCCCATGTGGCACCCTCTCATAGGGCCATGTGTCCCCCTCAAATTGGCCAAAACAAAACTTCACCAACCAATAGAAAACCACCAATTGTCCCTGTATGATCATGTTATTTAACACGAGATTGGCCTATCTGACCAACATATTACATAGTCACCCTGCTGATGTCAATGCGACATCATCGTACACCCTACCCAGTCAACTTTGCAAGTTAATTTTTTAGTTATTTTCCAAAAACTTCAAAAGGTGATAACTTTCTCATGCAGTGTCGAATTGAGGAAATTCTAGTGTCGTTGGAATCAAAATGACTAGATTTATGATTCAACACTAGTTTCGAGAGAATTTGAGCATATTTTTTATCCCTTGGATCACCATCATTATAATAAATTTACGAAAATCACTATGGACCCCTCCTATAGAGATTCCATGTCATCACACCCAGCACCATCATCCTAGGACATGGAGTAGTCCCCCACCTAGATTAGGCACAAAGTGAATGGGAAAAATCTCTATCAAGTAATGGAAGGACTTTCTATCTTGTGAAGTCTGGCCTTTATTCCCCATGATGTGAATATGACTAGGATCATATGAACATTCCTTAACAAGAATCCAAACATATTTAAGTTTCAATCATAGAGTTTTCTTAGTGCATATAACAAACAATAATGGAATTTTAGATGCCATAGTAGTCTAACTAGATTCTTAACAACAAACACAAGTCATGCAAATGATTATGAAATAATAAATATACATTATCCATTCCAGGAAGCTACAATGTTGTCATAGTTTGAGAAAAAAACATGTAGTACATCCCATTTCACACACACATACATAGGAATACACATCCTACATTAACAATGTTGATACACATTCATTGTTATACAACGATAACATTCAACATTCAAGTGCAATAGGTATACATGAAACACTTAGCTTATTATCTTGAGTGAATAACAATTAAGGGAGGGACTTCAACTCTCCACCCAATTGTCGGATGACTACACTCCAATATTTCTTGTAGTTGACCACCCCTATATTAGATTTAGAGTCTTAGGAGTACATGCTCAAGGGACTTAAATTGATGCCAATCAAATCAACCACATAGAAATATAGAGACCACCTATCTCCACCCACTTAGTTTCATATTTAGTACCCTAGTTTCTCCACCTTTTCACCCAAGAATTCAAAGCACACTGGTATTCATCTATTATTCTTATAGATATCAAAAAGCACACAAGGATTCTCCCTCTGAACCAAGAGTCCGTAGTAGACTAAATTTCCACCTACTCAACTCGGTAAGGATATAGAACATACAATGTCTCTGTCTGTATTCCTTTTTCAAGTTTACTTCTCAGCATATTCATATGCCAACGACAATTCTTATCCTAGTGTTATATTGTTTTCCCATGATTTTGTTCAGTAATCCTTGTGCACTTGACCTGACATAGAAACACCCACAACCATAAATTGGGTTTGTGTTTCTAACCAGATCAACCACATTAAATTCCCAATGTGCTTTTTTCTTTTTGTATATTGCAGTGAATGTCTTCTATTCTCTTTCCACTAATTGTTATCATCCATATCCTCTGAATGAAAATTCCCCTTCTTCTTTTCTCATCGGCTCTTTTCTCCACTGATCCCCTCATGGCCCCTTACATGTTGACCTCACAATTACTTCCAGAAGGTATGAAATAGGGGGTATGGGCTTGTCCTCCACTCAATAATCCCATACTCCACCTCTTTGCCTACAATGTAGGCAATTAAACTCAGTCAGAGGATGGTGGGACTTAATGTACAACATGTACTTAACCAAATTCCCTAATAGGTACTCCTCAAAACTCTGTATCTATGTCCACTACTCATTGCAAGTCATTTTGTTTACATTTCCAAAAAAATTACGTTAATTTACAACTCACAAGGATAATTTCAATAGGGATAGCAAAAAGAGTTTTCACAAACCCCACCTCATTAGAGGAACACCATCTTTGGTGTTCTATACCTGAACACAAGTGCAACCATGCTCTATATCATGCACAAAATTTCACTATGAGCTTTATACAAAGAGCGATTTACATTCATTTTCATTCATATTTAGATTTTATTAACCAACAAACAAAAATGGGTTCGATGCCCTCATCTATTCAGCCATTTCTCAAGTGGCTTTATTTGGTCTAAATTTCCTCCACTACACCTTAACCTACTTGATTACTCCATTCTGAAGTATGATATGCCTCTTATTTAGGATGCACATTGGCTCTAGTTGGAATTCTGCCATGGATTCCACTTATAAGATAGACCAATCAACAAGATAATTAACATGTACATACTTTTTAAGTAAAGGGATATGGAAAACATCACGAGCCATCACTCTCGGAGGTAATTCCAATCCATAATCCATTGCGTTAGAAAATTATATATTACAAAGAAATGGAACACATAAAATCTTGTGGAAACACAAATATAGAAACACATAAAACAAGAGAAAAACAAGTATACATGGTTCACCAAATTTGAGTTATGTCCATGAATAAACATCTAAGCCTTCCTTTTATATTATCCAGTAAAATGAAGAGATACAACCTATAGTAAATCCGTTGTAATTTCCTCTTCGCTCTCACATAGCCTCCTCTCCCTCTCTCAAAATAATCATTAACATCGGCAATAAAATTATCTCATATACATTTTGGGTTTCCTTATAGGGAAAACCCACCCACCTATTAGCACATAATAAATTTTGGCAAAATTTATGCCCCAAACATGCTTAGTTTGGTATGTAGAGTTTCAAGATCATTTATGATGGTCTAGCAAAATAAGAAAAATTGGCTATTATACCCAATTTGAATTGCCCTCATCAAAGTTTTATTCAAGTTTAAATTAATTTTATTCAGGATATAAAATCAATATATTTAAATATTATTTTGGTTTTATATTTTAAATAAAATAATATTTTATAAAATAAAACTACACTCATCTCCCACTCATTCTCTCATATATTTGCCTCATATATTACCTATATTCATCTTACCTTTACCATATCCATTAAATTCCCACTTCATAATCGTGTTATATACATCAAGTCACAAGTAAAATCCATAAAGTCAAAGTAAATTGAGTCTCCGCATGGAACTTAACTATTAAAGCACGCTAACTTTCATGCCTCGAGATACGTGCAAAATAAATCGATGGTTATTGATGGATTTCGAGGCCTGCCTTTTCAGACCCCCCTCCTAAACCATTTACTACCTACCCGCCCCTCTGAAAACCATTAATTGTATTGATTTGAATCTTATGATGTATGGAGGGAAGGTCAATGGTTCTTTGAGTAATTGAATTTCTCTGGAGTTGAGCATGGATTCCTCTGAAGCTTGGGTTAAAACTTGGGTGATATATTTATAAAATAAAATTATGTGCTAAGTGACAATAAGACTGAGATGAACAAGACCAACATAGTAAAGAGACTTATAGGTGTGAAATGAGGTTACAGGGGAAAGTAAAAGGAGGCTCAACAAAAAATGAAAGTTGACAAAAGGTGAGAATAAGACTGAGAAGAACAAGACCAAGGTAAAAAAGACACTTATAGGTGTGCAATGAGGTTATTGGTGAATGTAAAAGGAGGTTCAATAAAAATGAAATTTGACAAAAGGAATTGAACCAAAGTGAAAAGTCACGAATATTCATTTATTTTCCTGTGTGTTGGCACAAAGGAATATTTAAATTATTTTGAGATTGAAAATAATTTTAATTATTTTTAAAATCAAAACCATGGTAGCAAAACCAACAATAGTTTTACAGACAAGGAAAGAAAATGAATTATGAATGAAAAATGTATGGTAAGAGAAGATTTGGATAAATATTTATCCAAATATTTTACAGGGGTTAAAGGCAAAGTAAAAACAAAAACACATGGATAAACAACACATGGTTTTGGAAATCCATGGATATTTATCCAAATATTTTATAGGGGTTAAAGGCAAAGTAAAAACAGTTTGGATAAACAACACATGGTTTTGGAAATCCATGGGTTTGCAAAAAACACATAGTTTTGAAAATCCATGAGAAGGAAAACAAGGCATGGATTTAAGAGATTTCAAAACAAGACACAATTTCAAATAATGGATGGATTTACGCGATGCAATTATTTGAAGAGATATTTTGAGGATTTCATTTAGTAAATTCATGAAAATAGAGAAATATGAAATTTATTTATAGAATATTTGAAAAAGATTTATAAAATATTTCCTTCCAAAATATTTTATGAGATTGGTGAAGCATTTTCAAAGGGTGACATAAAATCATTAGTAAATTCAAGTAATTGAATATTTTTAGGGACAACTTCACAAACACCAGATTTCAAGGCACAAAATTATAAGTTTAAAGACAAATTTCAAGGGCATGAAGATATCAATAGTAGAGAAATAACCTTTTCAGTCCAGATCATCACCAAAATCCTTGAATTCAGTGTCATAGAGCTTTAATACTTTAATATCACCAAAATCCTCGAAATGTGCCATAGAGCTTTAATAGTTTAATATCACCAAAATCCTTGAAATCAGTGCCATAGAGCTTTCACAATCTAATTCTCCTATATTTTTGTACTATTTTTGTAAACAAGTTTTTAGGATATTTTTTAAAAACATCTTGATATTTTAAATAAAGATATTTTGATGAATTGTATAAATACTTCATATATTGAAGTACAAAGTGTGGGAAATCATGTTAATAAAGTAGATCTTTGATGTAAAGATGTACATTTAATGAAGTGATCATTTCCATTAATACAAAAAGTTTGTTCCAAGATTCTTCTGTTAGGGAATTGGTGGAATTTCCTCTCTTGTAAAATTGTTATTTTTCCAGTTTTCCATATGTTCTTTCTCTCTCTATTGTTAAAAGAAGATTAAGGGCTAAATTTGTTTAAATACACTCCTCTGGCTTATAAACAATATCTATACTTTCACTTTGATATTAAATATAGAATTCATCCTAGTATAGTCTTTATTTAATTGAATCTAATGTATTTCATCCCATTCACTCCACAAATTATCTAAAGATCCAAATTCCTACCTACCTTTCCCTGTTACATCTGTTTTGACATTTTTTTATTTGATCACCCTAAGACTTATGACTCCATTTCCCAATGGACTTTCCTTGTAGTTTCAACCAAATATTTGAAAAAACCAAACTCATAACTCATAACTAGCCTTATATCTTAAAACAACAAATCTAAATATAATAGAGAGATCCCTCTCTAAGGCGAAAAGGGCTAGATCCGAGCTTTGCAATAGGTTTTGTGGTTGCCTTTGGGTTTCTCTCACAACCTTGGAAAATTACAGAGTGATAACATTATGGCAACCATACTAGGGACAAGCTTTCATCATCTTCAGGAAAGAGTATCAAGTTTCAGATCTAATTGGTGCCGGTGGACAATTATTAGACACAAGAAGGCTGAACCATTCACCTGGCGACTCCAATCAAGTTTTCAACTTGATCCAAATACTCCATTCTCAAAGAATCTAGATTGAAGAACACTCATGGCATCTCCACTACATGCTGATAAGGTTTCTTTCTAAACAAGATTAGAGGGTATGTGGAAACTATTGAAGATTTCAAGGAATACTGGGATAATTTTCATGATGATCAAATTGATGAGGCTTTCTCATATTTTTTTCCTATTTATCTAGAGGAATGCAAATGTAGCTCTGAATCCAAGACCATATTTTTAGCAGAGTTTGCTGAACAAATCAAGAAGGATTTTCAAGCCTTAGAAGCTCAAATTCAGGGCCACAATTTACAAATTCAAAATCATTTCTTTGAGAACCTTTGTCAGCCAAAACAAGAAGTGGTAGCGTTGCATTTTTATATTGAGGTTGATGATTGTTTTGAGAATATATCTAATGACTCACAGTTGAAACTACATGATGGTAAAGAAAGCATATATGAAACATGGCCATAAATTCGCAGAATACTTTGAAAATCAAACAGTAAGTCATGTCTTTCATGATCCCATAGTTTTCTATATGGAGGAATTGTTCACTATATAGTTCCGATTATGTTTCTATTGTGAAGATCAAGCTTACAATAAGCTTCTAGTGCCCTTACAAGCTCCAGCTTTGATTCTTCTTAAACAGAGTCAACGAGCCTAGGTATTGGATCAAATTTTTTATTAGTTATATTGGAGGTTTACATTGCTTAAAATCAAGCATTTGGTTCTCAGCTGTTAGAATAGGATTGTCTATACATAAATAAGCTTATTGGGCAAGCATCTTTTTCAACATTTAATTTACATTTTGAAGTATTCAATATCATTTTTAGTTTTTACAGAGGTTTGAGTTTCAGAACAGGTCACAAGTTGCGAAAAACATTCAAGTATGGGGTTAGTACAGGGAGCTATAAGGATAGACTGTGACAACAAAAGTGCAATTTTCTTGGAAAAGAACCCTGCATATCATTCAAATACAAAGCACATTGATGTTCAATATCACTTTGTGAGGGATATGATAGAAGACAAAAAGGTGTTTCTGGTAAAGGTGGACACTTGCATTGATAAAAAATCTGTGAGCTTTGAGAAGTTCTCTTGGTGTAGAGAGACAATGTGGGATTTTAGGGCTGGAAAAATGACTAAGCTCTCTTTGTGGCCCCTATGGAAAGAAAAAAACAAGTGGGAGAATGTTGGGTTGTGTTATATTATTTCCATGACTAGCCCACATAGTTAACTGGGGGGTTAGAGGGGGGGCGGAGCCCCCCGTCGTTGCGCTATTGTGTAGCAGGAGGGGGGGTCACAGGGGGTTTGAGGCATACCAGTAACCCCACTTTATGGGGTCCAGGCAGCGTCTCGGAAAATTTTGGTTTTGGACCCTATGTTAGGTTGGGTGGACCCACCTATGGTTTTGTGCATGTTTTTCACACATGTTTTTGGATGTGATGCTTTTCAGTCCATGGTATTGGACGTGATGGCTTACGGTCCATGGTATTGGCAGCTTCGACATGTATAAATATGTATTATAACATTGAAAGGAACATAATGAAAAGTCAAGCTGGTAGTATTGGTTTTGGGATCCAGGGGAAGATCTATATATATATGTGTTTTATGTCTTATGCTCTTGCATTATTTATTTTATGTGTTTTAGAATTCATATGCAGGTAATTTATGTACGGGGTTAAAACCTACAATGAGGGGTGTGATGACTACTGAATGGTTAGGCACTAGAGTTTCGGTTCTTTAATGCCTCGTAGGGGGGCCATCATCCCCAGTTGGAGACGATGCTAGGAGATGATAAATTTAGGCAAAATTTATGCCCTGGACATGCTTATTTTGGTATGCATTTCAAGCTCATTTATGAGGGTTGACAAAATAAACAAAATTGGCTTTTATACCCAATTTTCAATTGCCCTCATCAAAGTTTTATTCAAGTTTAAATTAATTTTATTTGGGATATAAAATCATTATATTTAAATATTATTTTGGTTTTATATTTTAAATAAAATAATACTTTATAAAATAAAACTACACTCATCTCCCACTCATTCTCTCATATATTTTTCTCATATATTACCTATATTCATCTTACCTTATCCTATACTCCACCTTATCTCTTTCCATTTCCACGTTGCCATTAAAATCACCATTTCCATTAAAGTCCTACTTCATAATTGTATTATATATGTCAAGTCACAAGTCAAATCCATAAAGCCAAAGTAAATTGTGTCCCCACCCCGCACTTAACTATTAAATCACCCTAATATTTCATCCCTCGAGATATGTGTAAAATAAATCGATGGTTATTGATGGATTTCGAGGGGGCCCTCCCTTTTCAACATTTAATGAAGGGGGGTCTGAAAAGATGTTTTTCGTTTTACTACTTTTTACAGCTATCACCCTCTTGTTAATTTCATACTCTCCCTCATAAACCATTTACTACCTACCCCCTCCGAAAATCATTAATTGTAATGATTTGAATCTTCTGATGTATGGCGGGAAGGCCAATGGTTTAGTTTGATTAAATGAATTTCTTTGGAGTTAGAGCTTGGATTCCTCTACAGCTTGGGTGATATATTTATAAAATAAGAATAAGATTGAGGTGAACAGGTAAAAAGGATACTTACAGGTGTGAAATGAGGTTACATATGAAAGTAAAAGGAGGCTCAACAAAAATGAAATTTGACAAAAGGAATTGAACCAAAGCCAAAAGTCACTTATGTTCATTTATTTTCTATGTTGGGACAAAGGAATATGGTTTAGTTTGATTAATTGAATTTCTCTGGAGTTAGAGCTTGGATTCCTCTACAACTTAGCTTGGATTCCTCTACAACTTGGGTGATATATTTATAAAATAAGAATAAGATTGACGTGAACAAGATCTAGGTAAAAAGGGTACTTACAGGTGTGAAATGAGGTTACATATGAAAGTAAAAGGAGGCTAAAAAAAATGAAATTTGACAAAAGGAATTGAACCAAAGCCAAAAGTCACTTATGTTCATTTATTTTCTATGTTGGGACAAAGGAATATTTAAATTATTTTGAGATCAAAAATAATTTTAATTGTTTTTAAAATCAAAACCATGTAAGTAAAACCAATAATAGTTTTACAAAGATGAAGAAGGAAAATGAATTACGAATGAAAAATGTACGAGAACATAATATTTGGATAAATATTTATCCAAATATTTTACAGGGGTGTAAGGAAAAGTAAAAGAAAAAACACATGGATAAAACACATGGTTTTGGGAATCCATGGGAAGGAAAACAACACACAATTTTGAAAATCTATGAGAAAGAAAAGAAAGGCATGGATTTAAAAGATTCCAAAACAAGACAAAATTTCAAATTATGGATGGATTTACAGGATGCAATTATTTGAGGAGATATTTTGAGGATTTAATTTAGTAAATTCATGAAAATAGAGAAATATGAAATTCATTTATGGAATATTTGAAATATTTTTATAGAATATTTCCTTCCAAAATATTTTATGACATTGGTGAAGCATCGTCAAAGAGTGACATAAAATCATTCGTAAATTCAAACAATTGACAAACTTTGATAGTTTGTATATTTTCCAGCTTCAATTGTCCATCTTCCAACACTGATCATATGAAATGGTACTTGAGGTGTATATGTTTAATCTTGGAATGAAATGTTGAGTTCTTTGCAAGATGAACGGCACTCTGGTTGTTACTATATAACCTGCTCATATCCTACTTCTTTCCCAACTCATCCATCAAACTTTGTAACGAAATCATTTCTTTACTAAACTTTGTAGTAGTAACATACCCTACTTCTATTGTTGAAAGTGTAACAATGTTTTGCAATTTTGAAACCTAACTCTCAGTTGTTCCACCTACAGTAAACATATGCCTTGTGGTGCTCCTCATGTTATATCTATCACCTTCCATATATGCATCAACATATCCCTGTAGAGCAATGTTTGAACCACCAGATCATAATGCTTGATTTGTGGTATCTCTCAAATATTTGAGAATCGACTTCACTGCCATCCAATGCTATTTTTCGAGATTGTTCATATATTTCCTTACAACTCCCAACGCATATGCAATATCAGGCCTTACATAGACCATTGCATACATTAAGCTTCCAACTACTGATGCATATGGAACTTTACACATATAATCCATCTCTTCCTAGGTTTTGGGACACAGATCCTTACTTAGTTTGAAATGGCTAGCCAAAGGTGTACTAACTGGTTTTTCATTTTGCATATTAAATATTTCCAACGCGTTTCTTATCTACTCACTCTGAGACAATGTTAATTTGTGATTTTTCCTATCTCTAGTTATTCTCATACCAAGGATTTATTTTGTAGCATGCAAATTCTTCATTGCCAATGAAGTTGCCAATTTTCCCTTGAGCACATTTATTTCATGCATGTTATAGCCTTCAACGAGCATGTCATCTACATACAATAGCAATATAATATAGATGACATCATTTTGTTTCTTATGATAAACACGGTGATCAGAATGACATCTAATATAACCTTTTTTCAGAGATAAACTTGTCAAATTTTAGATACCATTGCCTTGGAGCCTGTTTTAGGCCATACAAGCTCTTCTTCAGCCTACAAACTAATTTCTCCTTCCCTTTGACCTCATACCCTTGTGGTTGTTGCATATATATTTCTTCCTCCAAATCCCCATGGAGAAATGCTATATTTACATCTAACTTCTCAAGATGAAAATCTTATGTTGCCACTAGACTTAAAATAGTTTTGATTGAAGTCATTTTAAGAATAAGAGAAAAAATTTCATCAAATTATATACCTTTATTTTTTTCAAACCCCTTCACCACAAGTTTAGCCTTATACCTTTTCTTTCCTCCATCTTTTTCCCTCAACCTATAAACCCATTTATTACACAGTTTTGTTTTACCTGCAGGAAACTTGACTAAGTCCCAATTCTAGTTATGCATCAAGGGTACCATATCTTATTCAATGGATTTCTCCCACTTATTCCTAGTTTCTATATGCATTTCTTCTTCATATATTTCTAGTTCACTATAATTAGTCAATAATACATAATATAATGAAGGAGAGTATTGTTCAGGGGTCTACTTATCCTAACAGATCATCTAACACCAATTTCAAGTGTTTGAGGTGCTTGTTGTTGTTTTGGTTGTTGTTGTTATTGTGCCTATTGATCATTATGAATTATAGGCACCTCTACTTTTTCTGTGATCCCATTAGACACTGCGTATTCTTTGTTTTCCCTTTCATGTTTCTTTTCCTACATCATCTCCTTATACAAGACCTTTTCATTGAATATGACATCTTTTCTCCCAATGATTTTATTATTTTCATAGTCATATAAGTGATAACCAAAATCATTAACATCATATCCAATAAAGGTACATTTCTTTTTTTTTACCTCAAGATTTGCTCTATTTTCTTTATTAATGTGGTAAAAGGCTTCACAACCAAGTCTTTAAAAATGAGTAGTTTACCTTTTACATGTCCATGCCTCCTTTGGAATAACACCATTCAAAGAAATTGAAGGCCCTTTGTTTATATGATAAACAAAAATATCTACAACATCTACCCAAAATTGTAAGGGAAATCTTGCATGCGATCTCATGCACCTTGCGCGCTCCATGATTGTCACATTCATCCTTTCTGACACACCATTTTCCTATGGAGTTCCTAGAACAGTCTTCTCTCTGTGAATTCCATTTTTTGAATAGTAGTTATCAAACTCTTTGTTGCAGTATTCACCTCCATTATCTGATCTGGGACACTTCAATTTCTTTCATGTCTCATTCTCAACCAAAGCTTTCCATTTCTTGAAGTATCAAATACATTAGACTTATTCCAAATACAATAAATCTAGGTTTTTCTAGTTGCATCATCAATAAAAAAATAATAATAGTGAGAGACACCAAGAGATGATAACTGAGTTGGTACTCATACATCTATATGAAAAAGCTCTAATTTTTCTCACTTCTTTTTCTTCCCAACTTTGATATATTTGACTCTCTTCTGTTTTCCATAAACACAATTATCACAGAAATCCAAATCAACACGCTTCAAACCTGGAAACAAATTTCTTGAGCGAAGAATCTGCATCCCTTTCTCACTCATGTACCCAAGCCTATGATGCCACAATGTCGTATCTTATCCTATGGAGGTTAAAGCATTAACAAAATTATAAATACCATTGCATAAATACAATGTACCAACCTTTTCTTCTTTTACTATTATTAGGGTTCCTTTAGTAACCTTATAGGTTTTATCTATGAATGTAGTTACACAACCTTCACTTCCTAACTGCCCTGTTGAAATTATATTTTTATTTAGATATGGAACATGCCTTACCTCCTTCAATAGCCATTAGTTTCCATTTTTTTTCTTTACAAAAATCTTACCCATTCTAGTGATTTTATAGGGTTTATGATCACCCAAACGAACATGTCCAGTATTTCCTTGAGAATAGTCATGAAAATGTTTCCTATCAGGTGTAGCATGGAATGAAGCCCCTGAATCAACCACCCAAGCATCAAAAATATTTTATAATGAAATATCAAAGAATCTTGAAACACACCCCGTGTCACATTTGCTTCATGATTGTTCACTTGGTGTCCATCTCCTTCTTTTGCTTTTCGATATTTGTAGTCTTTCTTCAAGTGTCCTTTCTTTCCATATTTCCACCACGCTATCCCTCATTTGGATTTGGACCTGCCTTTACTTGACTTACTATGATTTCCTGGGCTCCTTCCTCTTTCCATTTTTCTTCCCATAGTCTCTATAGTTAAAGCATTCCCTACTGTCTCACTGGATCTTTTCCATCATATTTCCTCGCTAAGGACGACACCAACAACATCATCAAAATTTAAAGTACTAGATCCAGAGATGGAGTCACTAATACCCATAGGCAAGCCATTCCAACTTTCTTGCAATGAACACAGAAATAACAGAGGTCAACTTCATCATCAAAGTTTACCCCTGCATAACTTAACTGACTGGTAACCGTGTTAAATTCGTTTAAATGATCAGAAATGGATTCTCCCTCTGACATATTCATATTAAATATACGCTTCATAAGGAATACCTTATTTTAGGTTGAGGGTTTTTCATATAGTTTGGCTAATTTCGTCATTAAACCTTTCGTAGGCATTTCCTTTGAAATGTTGATTGCCATTGATGCTGCTAAACAAATTCATATTGTTCCTAGTTCCTTTTTGTCAAGAATCTCCCATTCTACATCCAGCATACTCATCGGATTCTTTGATTTTCCACTCAATGGTGGGTATAGACGTTTTTAATATAGATAATCTTCCATTTGCATCTTTCACAGATGGTATTTTTGTCCATTAAATCTCTCGACCCTAAACCTACCATCTTCTGCCATTGGTCCCATTTGAACTAGGAGCACTTTTCTCTTGTGAGTTTATCAACCAAATATACCTTCGACTCTGATACTAGATGTTAGAAAATTATATATTACAGAGCAATGAAACACATAAAATATTGTAGAAATACAAATACATAAAAACATAAAACAAGATAGGCATATATATATGTGGTTCACCCAATTTGGGCTACATCTATAGAGAAAAAACTAATCCTTCCTTTTATATTATCCATCAAAATGAAGAGATACAACCTACAACAAATCTGCTATAATTTCCTCTTCTCTATCATACAACCTCCTCTCTCTCTCTTAGAATAATCATTCACAACCACAATACAATTTCCTCATATAAATCAAGGGTTTCCTTCTAGGGAAAAAAATCCTAAATTAACATAACTTTTTTCATCATATCATTCGCCTAATGAACGACCCAAATTTAATATGAATTACAACATTTTACCAGGTAATTTTTCATTTATTTTTAGCCTCAGGGGTGCTACCCTCAAACCCCTTCTAGAAGGTTCTATTTAAAAGTAGTCATCGCCCCCCCTGGACCCCCTAATGGTTATCATACAGGAAACATTTCCCCACCATTTAGGAATGGTGTCCAACGTGGCTGAGGCCTCTAAATCAAGAACAAAATCAAGCTCCACACCCAACACATTGACCCCAATCATTCTAGAACTTGAAATGGCCCACACAATCATGGTTCCAACATGGCACAAGACCCAATCCTTAAATAAATTTTCCTTGATCTGACACAGAGATAAACATGATCTCCAACTTGGAATTCCTTATGCATACTTTATTGGTCTACATATCTCTTTTTCCTATCTTGAGCTATCTTCAATTGTTGTTTAATAAAAACCGCTTATTATTCCAATTCTTTCAACATATTAAGCTTGATGTGCACCCAATTCATTGGATCACACCAGCTGATAGGATTTGTGCATTTCCTTCCATATAGAGCCTCAAATGGACTCATTTCCAATGACTCCTAGTACGTATTGTTATAGGAAAAATGAACCAAAGTTAGAAATTCTTGCCAGCTCCTTGATTGATGCATGACATGCATTCTCAACATGATTTCCAACACCCTATTGACTGTTTCAATCTTCCTATCTATTTCAGGATGCCATGCTATACTGAATGCTAATTATACCAGGAGACAATGCCTTCCAAAACTTAGATTTTAACTTTGCATCCCTAGTGGAGATGATATTCTTGAGCACACCATGTAATTTCACTAACTCCTTTATAAAAATATGGGTGATGTCACTTTCCTCATCAATGGATTAAACAACTATTATGTGAGTTACCTTGCTTAACTTATTCACCACCATCATTATGGCATCATGTTTACTAATTGTCTTTGGAAGCCTAGTAATGAAGTCCATTGAGATCATTTCCCACATCCATTGTGTAATGGGGATTGTTTTTAGTAATCCCGCTATATGTTTACATTCTACCCTTAGCTGTTGGAATTCCAAGCATTTTGCAATGTACTCAACCACATCCTTTTTCATGTCTAGACAATAATATGTATTTTTCATTGCTTTTATCAATTTTTGATAATCGGGATGTCCATAATATCATCTTATATGGAATTCATCCAATATGAGCTTATTCAAGTCGCCCATACAAGGTATATACCACCTTCCTTTGAACTTTACCAATCCATCCTCTGTGAGAGATAAATATTGCTCAATGCTGCTTCAAGATCTTGCTGCAAACATTCTTTTATTGACTAGTATCACTCATCTTGTTGTTCTTCCTCTATAATTTTTCTTGAATATTAATTCCATAAGAAATTACAGCTACTACTTGAGCCACTTGTAGCCTTCTACTGAGTGCATCAATTACCTTGTTTTCCTTTCCTTTAATATACTTGATTTCAAAATAAAACTCACTAATTAAGTTCAACCATCTTTCCTACTTGGAATTCAGATCATGTTAATCAAACAAGTAGCTCAGCCATCCATCATCTGATATTAATATAAATTTCCTCACAAGGAGGTAATGCCTCCATATTTTCAGTGCGTAGAATATTGCTACCAAATTCATATCATCGGTGACATAATTATGTCCATGCTCTTTTGGATTTCTCAACTCATAGCAACAACTTGTCCTACTTGCATGAGGATTCAACTAATCCTTTCCTTGCATAATTTTGTGCACACCAGGATTTTTATTTGGATCTATTATCCTTAGTATTGATGCATGAGTGAGAAAATATTTCAATTTATCAAAGCTAGATTAATATTCTAGTGTCCACTAGAATTTAACTCCTTTTATTTGTAATGCGGTGATTGGGTGTCCAATATTGGAGAAATTTTGGATGAATCTCTAGTAATAACCAACCAAACCCATAAAATATGTAACTTCTATCATGTTTTAATGAGTATGCTACTCCATAATATCTTTAATATTCTGTGGGTCTACAACTACTCCTTTGTTGGAAATAATTGTCACAAGTACTAAACCTATGATAGGAAAAATTCACACTTGTTGAGTCTAGCATAGAGTTGATGCTATCTCAACAATTTTAGTACAAATGTTTCTCATGTTCCTCCTTGGTATTTAGATCAACCAAGATGTCGTCAACAAAAACCAATACAAATTTATCCAAATATGGTCTGAGAATGTTGTTTATTAAACTCATGAACATTGTTGGGGTTTTTGTGAGCACAAATGGCCCAACTACAAATTCATAGTTCCCATACCTAGTTCTAAAGGAAGTATTATGAATATCTTTTCCTTTAATGGGAAAATGAAGGTATCCAAACCTCAGGTCTATCTTTGAAAACACTACATCCCCTCTTTCGTGTATTCCAGTTTGCACAATTGGCTTACTTGCGGACCAAGCCTTCACCCACATGGGTCTACCAATGCGCTGGTGGCTAAATTGGAAGTATCAATTCACGTGATGAGGCCCATGCGCCATTAGTGTCGCAGTAGGAGTAGTGTTTTCTTTCTGTTGTTTGCTTGCATGCTTGACTACTTTCATGCTTTGATTGCTTGATTGTTTGCTTTCTTGTTTGTTTGCTTGCTTTGCTCTCATTTTTGCTTCTGCTTTTTCTTGGATTTGTTGTTAGCCCGTTTGCCTGTTTTGTTTGTAGGTTAGTTTGGATGAAACCATGTGTGACTCATGAAACGCATTGGGTGGTGGGCCCCATTATTGCAGCAATAATGTTGCAACTCGTGGGACTCCCTTCTTTACTTTTATCAACCCGGTAGTTTGTAACAAACTTGGAAGCGACGGTGCTGTATGCACAAGTACTAGCTCTTGCCGCGGCTGTCACTTGGTTAGTTGGCACAAGCCTGCTAGGAGCTTAAGCCAACTTCTATGAGCTCTTAGAGGAAGATTTTTAACTGATGGATGAAAGCTAACTCAAAGGAGGCTAATCTACTTGCAGAAAGAAGCGAAAAGTGGAAAGGAAATGCAAACCCTAGTTTTACCGACTAACCCTACTGGTGCAAGAAAAATGATGGAAGCTATAGAAATGAATGCCATTGAATCTTAGAAAGGTAAAATGCATGTGACTAAGATATTTCTGAAGTGAAATCTGAAAAGAAACATCTTTTTGTATTTTCGAGTAAGTTGGCAGAATTATTGTGCATGTGCTTTAACGGTTTTTGACTGTGCAGAGGCGGATTAGCAAAAGGAAATGCTTGTAGGAGGTTGGGAAGGTTAGAAGAGGGCCTAAGGGGTCCCTATCACTCTTCTAGAGAGTTTCACAGTGATTGAATCTCAAGAAGCCACTTTCGTGAGCTTCTACAAGAAGTCTGCAAGGGTTCTACAGGACATTCTGAAATTTCTACAAGATGTTCTGTAATTTCTACAGGATGTTCCGAAAAGAGGATTCTGGAGGGTTGATGGAGGAAAAATGGTGGGAAAGTGGAGGTGGAGGTTGGATAAGGATGTTAAGGGGTCTAGGACTTGGTGAATGAGGCTAAGGGGCGATTGGATTTGTTCAAGGATGGAGGGAGCAATGATGCACAACAATATGAAAACTAGGGAAAAGTGAGAAAACATAGCAACTCAGAGGCAAGAATATAAGTTGGAGGACAAAGCAGGTTGCATGGATGGGGTAAGGGTAGGAGAGGAGGCTTCACAGGTGCTCTACACATGATTTTTCAAAACTAACCAACAAAGACTAAGAAAACCAAAGATCTAGCTATTTTAACCTAATTTGACCTAGACATCCGCAAAGAAAGATGAACCGAAGTTTATTGGTAGCAAATAATGTAAACCAACTATGGAAACCAAACAAGAATGGATCTGAGCATGTAATCACAACTGGTATCAACTTCTGCAAATGAGAATATAACACTAATAATTGCATGATGAAGCAAAGACAGTGTTTTTGGTGGCAACAAGGACACCTTAGTCCCAGGTCATGGTCCCACTGAGGGAGAGGTGAGACCAGAGGTGCTTGATAGCATTTTTCTGAAGATCTTCTCTGTTATTAACCTATCAAATCAATCTGAACATGAAAAGCCTTTTTAATCATCAAAAGCAACCTAAATAACAAAACAAGATTTAAATCTAAATAGTAGATTTTATTCTAAGAATGCAACAAGAACACATAAAGGTAAACAAAGGAGGTACTGGGCACTTGAGATGGGTCCAGCCCCAAGAGATACAACCTCCTAAGGAATATCAGAGCTGGTGCAAAGCTAGATTCATCTTTATTGATCAAGAAATAATAGTTACATCCCAAAAACTGTCCACAAGAAAAAGCTTGAAAATGTGCTGAAATGCAGAGCTAACCTACTGTCTAAAAAATGACAAATCGAACTACAAACTAGCTAAATTCTGCCTACAAAGTGACTAACTGAAATGAGACCCTAAGCCTTCTCATTTATACAAATTGAAGACCCCAACAGTCCTAAACTTTAGGGACTCGGCTACCAAAACTTGTAGTTAACAACAACTTTACTAGCCCTTGTTGGGCTGCCCTTGTGATAATTGATGTGGTGGCCCTTGAACTCCAAGCTGATGGTGGAGAATTTGAGGTAAGGGCCCATAAATGAAGGGGACATCTTCCTACAAATCCTCTTCCTTGTTCTTCCACGAATTTGGTTGCCAAGTACTCATTAAAACCTTTGATTTTGTCTCAAAATTGACCAAAAAAACTGCACAAAGCACCCATTAAACTTGTTGGCATACTGACTAACCCAATTCACTCTATTAGCATAAATATAATCTAAAAGATGCAATAAAATAATGAGAATGGTGGATTAAGTCGAATTAGGAGGTTGAATGAGCCCATATAATTATCCATTTTTGAGGCTCATCATCACCCCCCTACTGAAAGTGTTGCTCATCCTCTGAGCAACTAATCTATCCCTTCATCTTTGATGGCCCTGGTGGCCTCCCTGTCATGCCAAGCTTTTGAAGTGATGTCCTCTTCTCGATCATGAAACCATGCTTTCCTCTCTACTTCTTCCCACTGCTTGTGCTCCTTTTCTTGTAGCAGTTTTGTTAGTGCCTCAACCTCAGCCGGTAGCTTGTCCTCTCTTTGCTGTTCATCAGAGATTTCCCTATCTTTCTTTCTTCCTGTGATTGTTTGGCCACCTTTTCCTCCAATTTCTCGGTCTCTCTTAGCTTAGCCCGAGTTTCTTGTAGAGAATTCTCAGCTTCCTGTAGAACTGTCTTAGCTTCCTGTAGAGCTGTCTTTGAGTCCATCATCCGAATTCTCTCTCTCCAAGTGAAGGTTTTTGGCTTCCTCATTCATAGGTGATGGTTATCTTTGAATGAGACTCCTCCTTTTGTTTAGTTGTGGCATCCTCAATAGTAATTGGCTCTTTTGACTGTGGTTTGGGTCTGCCCACTTTTATCCGTGTGCTCCTTGCCTTAAAGTACATGGAAGGATCCCTTTTTCTTCTTTTTTTGGTCTTGGAGGAGTGCTAATGGTGGCAAGCATGGCTGCTGCCTCCCTGGCCAAAATCTCAGGTGATTCTCCTCTTGTTGTTTTGTATTCATGCTTCCTATAGAAACTGTTTCCATGCTTCCTGTAGAAACTGCTTCCATGCTGTCACTGATATCTCATGGTGTGTCTCTTCCTCCTTTTTTTCTCTTCTTTTGTCTTCTCTACCTCTGTTAGCTTACTTCCTCATGCTTTGTTTTGGCTTTCTTCTCATCTTGTTTAGTTTCTGCCTTCTCTGCTTTAGTCTTTTTCTTTCCTCTTCTGGATCTTCCTTCTCATATAATGTTTTGATTTCCTCTTTTGTTTCAAGTTCTTCTTTCTTCATTTTGGTCTTTTCCTCTTTTTCTATTTCCTCCCCTGCCATATTTCTAAAAATCTCCCTATCATGATGTGTGGTGACTGCTGGAAATGTTTAGGTGAGGAGGGAGGAAACAAACTTTCAAAACTGGAAATAGAGAAATGGCTGAGGTTTGTCTTTCTGGAGTAAGGAATTTCTCATGTTCTTCTTTTTCACAACATCAATTTGCAATTTTTTTCTTCGAACTATTTCCAACTTGAATTTGCTTCTCGATTTTTGAGAAAAATCAATACCTTTGACAGAACAGAGAATATTTATAAAACAATGTTTTGCTTCAGAGAGTGGACAGTCTTGCAAATTTGGTTTCTCATAGGTTGGCTTCTATGGTTGCATCCCCTTTTTCAAAAGAATGTGAGAAAGAAAAAGGCATATTTTGGATGCAGAGCAGGAAAACAGAGAGACTGTGTATAACCCAAAGAAGGAAAAAAACACATGCAGTCTTTTAAGCTTCACTTTCCTTTCTTTCAACCCAATATTGTGTTTTTAATCCTCCACCTTATATAAATATATCATATGCAGAGCAGTTTCTTGAGCTTACCTCTTTTCAAGCTCCAGATTCGACATGGAAAAGTCCAGGCTTCCCTGCTCTAGAAAGCTGTGTCGTACTTCTTGTAGAAGACCCCCCCCGGTTCCTGTAGAATGCCATTGCGCCTTTGAGCGAGCCCGATACGCAATAGAATCTCAAAGACAGGTAGAAAACCCTGTGGAGGACGACTAGTTAATCATTTTGTGGAAGCGGAGGACACATACTTCAGTTGAGGATGTTGCAAGTGCAAATGAACAACAAGTGGTGTGAGTTTCAGCCGAGCATTTTTTAATTGAGGCGTGATTTGTGGTGAGGGGATGTGGAAAAAATGTGCGCTGGCCCATGCAGATGGTAGTGTTGTCATGAAACATCATGTTTCCTACCTGTGATCACTCTCATCAATTACGTTGAAGGTTAAATAGTCACCACTACCTGTTTCCAAATTTCCTCCTGAGATGGCTGAGCACACATGTCATATTCACCCACCGAGTGCTGTTTGAACTGGATGAGGGCGGCCAGCTAGCTGGCCACCGATTCTTTTAATCACAACCATCTCATTTCTCACACAGTTTTCAAATTACATTCATGCAATCAGAGGAATGAGTTTAGTCACGTACCTGGAAGTTGAATGTGGTTGCTGTGAGGTGTTGTGGCCTTTCCTTCTGCTGCATGCATTTGTTTCTATGGTTGCATGATGGCTTGGTTGCTGATTCATGGTTATTTTTCTTGTGCAGGTATCCTCTGGCTGGATCTACGCTGCAGGAGCCTGCTTCAATGTTCAAAATTTCACCCTCATGTTGTTGATGCTGAATTTTCACAGGACAACAACTTGTTTTCTCCATTGCTCTCGAACGATAGATCGGATCGATCTGAAACTTTTTGAGCATGTTTCTATCATTATTATTCACCTCCCATAGCAAAATTGTGATCAATGGATGTACGAATATCAAGAAAAACTGAAAATGGCTGAAGATTACAGAGGTCAATTTCTCGGAAACCATGCATCAGAATCGGCTGAAACGGCTTGGGTAGGTTACTATCACCCATATGCATCTTGCCATGAAACAGGTTTGGAAACGGATGCATGACTATGGATAAAATGCAAAAATGGATGAACGTGATGGAGGCTGATTTCTTGGAAATGTGCATCGGAATTGGCTACAATTTCTCGGGCATGTTGCCATCATCCCTATACAACTCCCTATAAAACCGTTTTGTAAATGGATGCATGGTTTTCACGTGAGAGAAAAAACAAATTTCAACACTATGTATTTTTGCTTCCAAGCATTCTGTAGTTTTTTGCATGGTAAGAAAAAATGAGTTTTGGCTATGATGCAAGCATGGAAATGACGGAGGAGGATTTTGAAGAATGTAGGAGGACTTATGAACCCTTTAGGAAGCTATCATGTTTGCCAAACTACCTTTTTGCAATCCATTTCCAGCCTTCTGTAATTTCTACAGGAACTTCCTGTAGAAGCATAATGAGGTGGAAAAAATGATGGAGAAAGGTGACAGATGGAAACAAGGGTGGCTGTAGGCCTAACAAATAGACTCCAACCTTCAGATTCCCCTCCAAAATCAAATTTGACTCGCCCGAAGGTTCTATGGGATGTTTCCTGTAGAAATACAGAACTTCCTGTAGAAAGCCCAGAACTTCCTGTAAAAGGTGGAATCTCAACCTGAATGTGATCAAATCCTAGGAAAGACAAGTGGTAATGGAGGGGGTGTCTATAGGGATGTCCTGCAACTTGGTACGAACTTATCCTCATTTTGCGCGACTCTCCTTACTTGCAATGTATTCCCTGCAACCCGCAATTATTTTACAGAGATTAGGCCTGTTTTCTCTTTTTTTTCTTTTTTTTTTCTTTTTTTTTAAACAACTAGGGTGCCTAATAGAGGTTTTCAATCAATGAGTCAATCTAAGGCGCCTCCGAGGAGGTTTTCACCTTAGATTTTTTTTTTCTTCCCATTTTCATTTTTTCTCTTTTTTCTTTTTTTTCTTTTTTCCTACCTTACCCTAGAAAAAAAAAATCATTTTCAAGTATAAGAATACTTCCAATGGAACCATGTGCACATCGAGATTAGAGACAAAATGATGTGGAGGCTTGAAATGCATGCCTTCATAGCTATCTGGATTTCAGAGAACAAATGATTTGACTTTGAAGGGATCAAGCATAGCTGAGGAAGAGAGTATTGCTACAACTTAGTGACCGTCTGGAACCATATCTCAATATAGCTATGATATCCTTGGTCCTTTTGCTGATTTGGATCATTCTTCATATCTTCTTCTATCATGACCCTCACATCTTCCTCTTTTTGCTGAGTTTTCTCTTGAATACATAGAGGATTTGATGGTAATCATGAGGGAGCTCTCTCGATCTATGATTCTGATGTCTTCTCTTCATCTAGCGCAGCCCATGGTTCTTTGATCTCCTTTTTTGCATCCTCTTTTGCTGGATGTGGTCCTTCAATGCTTTCAAGATAATCTCTTTTTTGCAATACTACTCCTGAGCTATGGTGAAGATCATTGAGCTCAAGAGGATTCATTTGGACAGGTTGTGCCTCAGCTTTGCAATTGGATTGAGCTACTCCATTGTATGGTTTTGGGAATGGTGGTACGAGTAGTTGAGTGGAGGTGTATTTTTGAGATGGATGTGGATGGGGTTGTGGTTAGGTAGGTGGTGGAGGAAAATGAGTGGGAGGAGAGTTGTACTAGGGCCTCCACCCCTGATGAGGTGCATTCCACTGAGGCTGTGGCTGAGCATAAGAGTGAAACAAATGAGAAACTAGAGAAGCATGGTATTGAGGAGGATACGACCAAGGAGGGGGTGTGGACCAAGAAAGATGAGTAGGGGGACCCCAAGAAAGCATGGAAGTGGCTTGATAGGGGTTGTAATAGGTCTGGGATGTCCCTTGCATTTCCTGCTGGTAGGGTATGGGTTCATATGGCCTCTTTGTTCATACAATAGAGTGATTCAGTGGCTCCTTTGGCTCTCTGATATGCAGCTTTAAGTCCTGGCAAGGAAGCGCACTGATTCGTAGGATGGTATTCTTCACAGATGAAACACACTTCTAGGGAGTGCAATGGACATTCATTCCTAGGATTCTTTCTAGTGTACCTGGGGCAAAAGATGGCTAAAGCATTCTTGGCTTCCTCTTGCTTCCTTTGGATCCGCAAGGTATCCAGTTGCATGGCAAGAAACTACCTCACCTCGCTCTCGAAATCTTCCATCTGATTTGAAAACTCGTTTTTGGATAAGGTACTGCTCCCAACATTTCTGTTTGCAGCCATTTGCTCCAGAGGAATGTTTTCTTCTTCTTCTTCCCTTGAGGTTCTTCAAATATGTCTTGTTGTCCACCTAAGGGTTCTTTAATCATAGTCATCAAAGAAGAGAGAAGGTTGGCTATGTAAGCAGTGGGGGCGTTGTGCAATCATTTTTCTAAATTATCTCTACTCCTACAAAGCATGAAACGAAATCTTTTTGGTTGATTTTTTATTTTTTCTACTTGTACCTACAAAACTAAAATAGATTGAACTGCAACTAACTATCTTACTGAAATGAAAATGTGGAATTGAAATGAAAACAAGAAAGGACTAATATGTTTTTCTAAAATGAAATTGCAGGAATGAAATGCTAAGCTACGCTTGCAAAATGGAAATTGCGGAATTGAAATGCTAATCTACGCTTGCAAAATTGAAATTGCGGAATTGAAATGCTAATCTATGAAAGCGGGAAATATCTAATCTACGCTTGCTGAAATGAAATGAAAGCAGGAAATTTCTGATCTACTTTTGCGGAAATGAAATTGCAAAATGGAAATGAAATAAACTACTTAGCAGAAGGTTGTAGTGGAAAATAGAATAAAAGCAGCAATCACCAATACTCTGACGCTCCCTCGGCAATGGCGCCAAAAAGAATGGTGGGCCCCAGTATTGCAGCAATAATGCTGCAACTCCTGGGACTCCCTTCTTTACATCTATCAACCTGGTAGTTCGTAACAAACTTGGAAGCGACGGTGCTGTATGCACAAGAACTAGCTCTTGCCGCGGCTGTCACTTGGTCAGCTAGCACAAGTCCGCTAGGAGCTTAAGCCAACTTCTATGAGCTCTTAGAAGAATATTTTTAACTGATGGATGAAAGCTAACCAAAGGAGGCTAATCTACTTGCAAAAAGAAGCGAAAAGTGGAAAGGAAATGCAAACCCTAGCAAACCCTAGTTTTACCGACTAACCTTACTGGTGCAAGAAAAATGATGAAAGCCACAGAAAGGAATTCCATTGACTCTTAGAAAGGTAAAATGCATGTGAATAAGCTATTTCTGAAGTGAAATCTGCTAAAAGAAACATCTTTTTGTATTTTTGAGTAAGTTGGCAAAATTATTGTGCATGTGCTTTAACTATTTTTGACTGTGCAGAGGTGGAGTGCTGAAAGGAAATCCTTGCAGGAGGTTGGGAAGGTTAGAAGAGGGCCTAAGAGGTCCCTAGCACCCTTCTAGAGAGTTTCACAGTGATTGGATCTCAAGAAACCGCTTTCGTGAGCTTCTACAGGAAGTCTGCAGGGGTTCTACAAGATGTTCTGAAATTTCTACAGGATGTTCTGTAATTTCTACAAGATGTTCTGAAAAGAGGATTTTGGAGGGTTGATGGAGGAAAAATGGTGGGAAAGTGGAAATGGAGATTGGATAAGGATGTTAAGGGGTCTAGTACCTAGCGAATGAGGCTAAGGAGCAATTGGATTGGTTCAAGGATGGAGGGAGCAGTGACGCACAAGAATATGAAAACTAGGGCAAAGTGAGAAAATGTAGCAATTGAGAGGCAAGAATCTAAGTTGGAGGATGAAGCAGGTTGCATGGATGGGGTAAGGGTAGGAGAGGAGGTTTCACAGGTGCTCTGCACATGATTTATCAAAACTAACCAACAAAGACTAAGAAAACCAAAGATCTAGCTGTTTTAACCTAATTTGACCTAGACATCCACAAAGAAAGATGAACAGAAGTTTATTGGAAACAAATCATGTAAACCAACTATGGAAACCAAACAAAAATGGATCTGAGCATGTAATCACAAATTCTATCAACTTCTGCAAATGAGAATCTAACACTAATAATTGCATGATGAAGCAAAGACAGTGTTTTTGGTGGCAACAAGGACACCTTGGTCCCAGCTCATGGTCCCACTGAGGGAGAGGTGAGATCAGAGGTGCTTGAGAGCCTTTTTCTGAAGATCTTCTCTGTTATTAACCTATCAAATCAATCTGAACATGAAAATCCTTTTTTCATCATCAAAAGAACCTAAATAACAAAACAAGATTTAAATCTAAATAGCAGATTTTATTCTAAGAACGCAGCAAGAACACATAGAGGTAAACAAAGGAGGTACTGGGCACTTGAGATGGGCCCAACCCCAAGAGCTACAGCCTCCTAAGAAATATCAGAGCTGGTGCAAAGCTGGATTCATCTTTATTGATCAAGAAATAATAGTTACATCCCAAAAATTGTCCACAAGAAAAAGCTTGAAAATGTGCTGAATTGCAGAGCTAACCTACTGCCTAAAAAATGACTAAAATCGAACTAAAAACTAGCTAACTTCTACCTACAAAGTGACTAACTGAAATGAGGCCCTAAGCCTTCTTATTTATACAAATTGAGGACTCCAACAGTCCTCCTAAACTTTAGGGACTCGGCTGCCAAAACTTGTAGTTAACAACAACTTTACTAGCCCTTGCTCGGCTGCCCTTGTGATAATTGATGTGGTGGCCCTTGAACTCCAAGCTGATGGTGGAGAGTTAGAGGTAAGGGCCCATAAATGAAGGGGACATCTTCCTACAAATCCTCTTCCTTGTTCTTCCACGAATTTGGCTGCCAAGTGCTCATTAAAACCTTTGATTTTGTCTCAAAATTGACCAAAAAAACTGCACAAAGCACCCATTAGACTTGTTGGCATAATGACTAACCCAATTTACTATATTACCATAAATATAATAAAAAACATGCAATAAACTAATGAGAATGGTGGATTAATTTGAATTAGGAGGCTAAATGAGCCCATATAATTATCCATTTTTGGGGCTCATCACGGGGTAAAGTACAAGAGGGTTTGTATAGCTATCGCTACTTGGTTATCTGTCATCTTTCCTCTATATGTTGAAATTTTTACTCTTAGCCCATGATACGTCGAAGGAAAATATGTACTCTTTGAAGTGAACCTTAGTGTAAACACAACGCTTGCGCGCTAACTAGTTTCGCCTTCTATAATCAATTATTTTTGGTTTAACCTGTTGATGGTGCTGGACCTGCCAACCTGTCAAGGGGATCTCCCTGGTAAGAAGTCCAAATTAGACCTCAGACCGTTTGGTGTAGGAGTCCCCAAAGTGGGTCGTAAGGTAATGCCTTGACCGCAATGTTACACAGAGGCAAGTAAGATAACTCTCTCAGTAGCAAGGGTGTGATTGATGTACTGAGTCAAGGAATGAGTAGGAGAGGTTCCAACACTTCAAAGGGAGAGGAAGGTGAAAGTGAGTTCTAGGTTGAAAGGGATTAGTCCCAACTTGGCTAGGAACACAAAACACAAAGGACATGCACAACTTCTGGAAAAGAAATAAAAACGGATGCTGCAGTCACAACATAGAAGGTAAGATAACACGAACAACACTCACAGATCAATCTGAGACGAGTGTGATGGTTGGTATAACAAGGTTCAGATAAAGGTCTATCTGATGTCTGACAGAGCAGTCGACATAGACGGTGACAACATTAACAACAAGATTCATATAATTTCATGTGAATCAGTTCATACACAAGTACGTAAGTTAAACAACATATATCATTAAGGCAATCGGAGCAGTTCAACTACAATCACAACATATGCATGAAAATTTGTTGGCTTTTATTATATAAAGAAGTGTAAGTCAAAATCATAAAATACACCATGTAACCCTGCTAGCCACATCAGTGGAACATTACAGCCACATCTGCATGCTCCTCCAAAGAGATATACTAGCTTCGCTCACTGGAGAAGCCAATAATGTCCAAGCCTTCTTCAAGATAGTATTAGTAGAATATTGGCTGACCAAAAGCCTATACAATGAGTTATGAGGGACTATTTATAGCAAAGGGTGGGGTGACCCTTGAAATTCCCCTTTATGACAATTCAACTACCCTCATGACTCTTCACCTACTCTATGATTGTTACATCCAAGTGTTAACACTCGACTTACACTTGACATGACTCAACATTACAATGCGCATGTACTCGTGTGAGGCAACATGGCTTGAGCAAGCCTTGCAAGACATCACTAACACTGAATTCACTGTGGTGAGACCAACTCTCTGACATGCTTGTGATGGTGAAGCTAGTGAGATGATGCCAAGCTTGGTTGTCCATGATGGTGTGCATGTACCTTATGGTGAAATATTGCTGAAGCAAACTCTTGCCTCTGTTGCAATTGATGCATTGGTTCGGCCCCTTCATCCAAATCGTCTACTAACATGTGCATGGTCTTCTTAGGTATGGTTGAACTAGAAACACATTGACGCATAGTGTTTGTGTTGATGTTCCAGTGTGTGTTGGTGGTCATGCGCATCAACTTACCAAAGTGTATGTTCAGCCAGAGTTGGACTTGCTTCTTATCTATGCCTTGGTGAGTGTGTTGAATGGGTTGGATTGCATGCGTACGCTTAATGTCATGCATGCTGTTGGACACTTTGCATGTGATCAACAACATTACTCACCATTTTTTCTATATGTCAGCTACTGGGATGGATCCTTAACTTGTACTGGCTCAGTTTCATCCATGAGTGCATGTTGCGCCCACTGTTGTTCCTATTCCTGCTGCAACTCATTAGACTACATGTGTCACTTCATGTTCTTCCTGAGTTGTTTCTTTAGCACATGCAACTCCTTCTTTGTTCCATCTTCTGCCTTCATGCGATCTTCATGTCGTGCTATCACTTTATAGCCTATGTCTCCAAAGTTTCTTTCATTATCAGTGGATCTGCTTGATCTTGCAACTTTGCTCCACCTCTATGTTGTCAACAACCTTCCTCTTGCATTCATTGCGTTTGCTGCCTTAAGCTCTTGTTCATGATGTTGCTTGTTCTGATGCTACTGCTTGATGTTCTTGTCCATGAAAAACTCGAGGCCTTCATGAGTAGGTAAGCCCATAGACACTTGATCAATTGCATCCCCAAGTGTGCTCTAGACGGTGTCTTCATCTTTTCTCTCTTGGAAACCATTGTACCTGTACTTCTTAGAGGCATATGAACACCTATGATACCTAGAGACATGGAAACACTCATAGAAAAAAATATGTCAATCGAAAACCGAAATGAACATGAGAATTCACTTGTAACATACCTGGGTGAATGATCATGAAGGTTGTGCAATTTCGACCGAGAGGTAGGGAGAGTGATTGCAAAGACTGTACAAGGCATAGTCCAGACTACTGGGAGACTCTCTGACTGTTGGAACTGTAAAATGCACAATCCAGTTGGGTAGTTAACTGTTTGGATTGTGTAATGCGCGATTCCAATTGGGAAAGACTATTGGCCCAGGGATAGATTTACGCAAATTTTTGGGCTAAGAAGCCACTAACTTCTAGAAATGCACAATACAGTCTAGGAGGTTAGTGTTGGGCCAGAATGTACAAATATGGAGAGGGAGGTGAGCCTTCCTTCTCTAGATTGTGCAAAGTAGCCTTGGTGTAGGGCAGAGATTGGGCCAAGGTTGGCCTGACTCATCAAAGGGCAGCTGGAAGAAAGTAAGTCAATGAAATTCATGGCGACATTAAGTGATAGCAGAAGTGATAAATAGTGCATGCAAAACATGAATGGAAGATTCAACAAATAGATCAACATGCATGTGGGTGAGGTAGTTCGCTGGTTGGGTGAACGTCCGTGCAAAACAGTTTCATGCATGCAACAATAGTGAGATAGCAATGAAAACTGAAATAGAGGTAGGACAAGATAGTATACATGTAAATGATAGCAAGATTTCAATGAAATCAAGTAAACAACACTCACACAAGTGAATGCACAAAAGGCTACACAAATGTAACACAAGGCATGGGAAGGGAGCTTACCCCAAAATAGTTGAGCTGAATGTTCCGATTGCACCTAGATGTGATGTGGGGTGTGAGAGCTACAAGGTTGATGTGAGGAATGAGCTCTGTAACATCTGGTTGATGAAGTTTGATAACATTGAGGTTGTGACGCGCATGCCACAAATAGACTAGGGGAAGTGACACTTGGAGGGGGGTTTCTGAATTGTTCCTTTCATGTAACCTCTAACTGCTAAACATAGATCCCTGAAACAAGGGATGCCTTTGCATGTTGCCTTGGGAGTGACAGCCCATGCATGAAATTTTATTTGTCTCAGTTCTGGAGGGAACCGGTTAACTCAATTGCACATGCAAGATATTGCTTGACTGCTGAAGACAAATGCACATTCTTAAATATAAGCTGGGCTGACTACCCAAGGGGATTGTGCAATTTTTGGTCCCAATAGCTAACTTCTGCCCAAATTTGTGCAAATCTTGGGCTGAACTTCCTGTTGATGGGAAAAATTGCACAAATCCTGCTGGGAGGGTTGGCTGGCAGGATTGCAAAATCCTGGACCCCAGCAGACTATTAGAGGGAATTGCACAATTCCTGGAGGGAAGGTTGGTTTCCCTCCAGAAATGTGAAAATTTCACTATGGAGCTGTTCAACCTACAGCTAGACCAAGTCTGAATGAGCAGCGTATGAAGGGGAAAGATCAAATTGTGATCGACAGGCTACCTTTGAGCAAGAAAGACACTAAAGCCTGAGGACTTGATGAAGAAAGGCAAGATGTTGTGAAGGTTGGTAGGGAGGCTCAGCAATAGGCTAAGTAAAAAATTTGGAGGGTGGTTGTAGCCGCTACAACACTTGGCGACACACCGTTAGAACTCCAGCTCTCTGAATGGACCTTGTTCATGTAAAGCAAGTCTAACACCTCCTTAAGTATTGTTCAGTTCTCAGCTCGTCTTGGCTTCACACTTGCTTGAATGTAAGATGTATAATCTGCCAGTCTCTTGGTCAATTGACACACATTCCAAGCTAAGACAACATAGTTTTTGCAATTGGGGTTGAGGGGTATGTAAGTGCACAAGGAATATAGTCGTCGGAGTCTAAGTTTCATCTATGGTGTTCCCCGATTGCCAGCAGGATTGGATAGTATCCTGGTGGAGTCACATAGGAACACAAGCATGGCTCCACTACCAACGAGCTTAGTCAGTACCCTGGTAAAGTTGCTTGCATCACCTCCTTGTGTAGGAAGCCTTTCTCTTCTTTCGCCTTATTCATTTTTCATTTTGAATTTTTTGACTTTTCATTTTTTTCATTTTTCATTTTCACTGTGCATAACACTTATTCATTTCAGAGGTAGAAGAGGGATCTGGACTTATTGAGAGTAGAAGAGATTGTTCCAACAGAGAAGTAGTTTACTGTATCTTTGATGTGCCTATTAAGGTTTTCCCCCTCACCTTACTCTACTTGAATGAGTTGACAAGGGATAACCCAAAAACAATTGACTAGAGAAGGTGACACTAGTTAGCGTGCAAGCATTGTGTTTACACCAAGGTTCACTTCAAAGAGTACATATTTTCCTTCGACGTATCATAGAATAAGAGTAACAAGTTCATAGTATAGATGCAGGATGACAGATAACCAAGTAGTGATAGTTTTACAAACCCTCTTGTACTTTACCCATCTCATTTGATGACTCGCACATGGTTTCATGTAAACTATCCTATGAACGAAACAAGTGAATGAACTAACAATCAACAAAGTAAAGCAAGAGTAGAAGTGAAAATGAAAGCGAAATAAGTAAACAAATAAGCAAGCAAACAAATAAGCAAAGAAAGCATGTAAGCAAACAAGCATGCAAGAAAACCACTCAAAGTAAACACTACTCCTACTCCTATACTAATGGTTCAAGGGCCTGATCATGTGAAGTGATATATCCAATGTGGCCACTAGCACATTAGTAGACCCATGTTGGTGAATTCTTGGTCCACGAGTAACCTAGTTGTGTGGACCAACATACAAGAAAGATATAACAATGAAGATAGCCACACTTCGTGTTTCAAAGTGCCCACGGGACATAAGTGAGTGATTATTCATGATGGAAAGTCTGTGGGCTTATTGTGGTGTTGTGTGACACTATGTGAAAATTTGAAGAAAAATAACTCTCTTGACTGAGATATGCAAGGAAGCAAAAGAAACAACGATAACTTGTTTTGGAAACGAGTGCTTTCAATGTAAGACTCCTCCAATGCATGAGTAATGGGATCGTGCATTTTGAGTGGAGGAAGTGTGATTTGTGTGTGAGATGGATCTTCAATGCATACAGATGAGTGATGAGGAGCCTTGGGTGATTGAACAGTTTCATGATCGGAAGTGAGACTGACCCCAAGAGAGCGAGGGCCTGCCATAACCATCAACTCAGGCTGAAGTGCCTTGACAGTATTGAGTGTCTCAACTTCATCATCAGGTAGATCATCATAAACCGGTGGCTTTGAAAGATCAACTATGTTATATTGATGATTGTGATAAAAAATGGAAGCAAATGGATCATGACTGCCATGATCAGAAAAATCAATGAATTCTTCGACATCCTCATGATCAGATGAATCAAATAGAAGGGTAGATGAAAAGCGAACAAACTCATCCTCTGTGTTTTTGGAAAATACAGATGAAGGATCAAGTGGATCTTCAATGAATAACTTATCCTCTCCATTGTTGAATGATGGACTAGCATCCGGTGAGTCCTGCAAGTGATCAACAATGGGTGCATCTGTGGATGAAGACACACATGCAAAATCATGGATGGTAGGTTCACCAAATAGGCTAGGAAAGAATGGAGGGGGATCACATGAAAGGGAGTCATCCTTTGCCGAGTGTTGATTTTGAAGCTCCCACTCATACTCTTCATGAATAACAACACATGTTGGTTGTGAAAAACCAACTCCGTCAGTGGGTTGTTCCTCATTCACAGCAAGTGAAGAGTTTGAAATGGATGAGCACAAGACAACATCATCTGGAGGAAAACCTGAGTGTGAAGACAGAGGTCAAAGAAAAGAACGCATATGGGAACTCAAAGGACTCACAACCAAATCTCCAAAAAAATGGAGTGGAGTGATGTTGGAAGAGTGTGAAGGATGAACATGTGTGAAAACATGATCCTCAACATCACTAGGTGATGGTGGAACTATTGAATGATAGGGAGGTGGACGGTTTGTTGGGATAGTTCCTACTCCTGCATGAGATTGTGTAGTTCCATCAACGAAGAATGTTGATCGAGGCTTGACATCAAGATTCCTCTTGGAATGGGAAGATTTCTTAAGACAATACTCAAACCGGTCCCAGAGATAAGCGAACTTCATCTTTCTCTTCGGAGCTTGAAAATGTAAGTCACAGAAGTGCTACCAAAAATCAATAAAAGATTCATGCGGAGCCTTTTGTTGCTATAACATTTTCTGGTCAAGATGGTCTGGATCAAAACGATAGAACGTGTCTTCAATAAGATCACAGAAGTTCTCACATGAGTGCACGGTGTCAGCTAGTATGCTGAGCACCCAACAAAATGGAGATTCTTGAAGTGTGTATGCAAGCAGCAAACCGACCTATTCATCACTAAACTCATCTTCGTCAAAAATCATGGAAAGAAAGTTATGTAGGTGCTCAGGCCAGGCCACTTCGCCTTCACCATCATATATGTTTATGGAAAAGAGATAAAACAACTTCCCTAAGATGGAGACATCTTCACGATTCGAAAAGCACCTCAGGGAAGAAGAATGCAAGACTCCATGAAAGATATGCAAATTTTCAAAACTAGATTAGAGGACATTTCTTGTCATCAGGCCCTCCTTCTAGCGCCAGAAATGTTGATGCTGATGGACCTGCTAACATGTCAATGAGATCTCCCCAATAAGAAGTCCCAATTAGACCTCAAACCGTTTGGTGTAGGAGTCCCAACAATGGGTCATAAGGTCATGCCTTGACCGCGGTGTCGCATAGAGGCAAGTAAGATAACTCTGTCAGTAGCAAGGGTGTGACTGATGTGGCGAGTCAAGGAATGAGAATGAGAGGTTCCAACACTTCAAACGGAGAGGAAGGTGAAGGTGAGTTCTAAGTTGAAAGGGATCAATCCCAACTCAGCTAGGAACACACAACACAAAGGACATGCACAACTTTCGACAGAGTAGTCAACATGGATGTGGCAGTCACAACATACAAGGTAAGATAACACGAACATCACTCACAGATCAGTCTGAGACGAGCGTGATGGTTGATATAACAAGGTTAAGAGAAACATCTTTGTAATGTCTGGTAGAGAAGTCGACACAGACGGTGATAACATTAACAACATATGCAACACATTAACAATAAGATTCATATAATTGCATGTGAATCAGTTCATACAAAAGTACGTAAGTTAAACAACATATATAATTAAGGCAACTGGAGCAGTCCAACTACAATAACAACATATGCATGAAAATGTGTTGGCTTTTATTATATAAATAAGTGTAAGTCACAATCATACAATACACCATGTAAAATTGCTAGCCCCATCAGTGGAATGTTACAGCCACATTTGCCTGCTCCTCGAAAGAGATATACTAGCTCCGTGCAGTAGAGAAGCCAGTACTGTCCAAGCCTTGTTCAAGATAGTCTTAGTAGAAGCTTGGCTAACAAAAAGCCTATATAATGAGTTATGAGGGATTATTTATAGCAAAGGGTGGGGTGACCCTTGAAATTCCCCTTTGTGACAGTTCAACTACCCTCATGACTCTTCACCTACTGTATGATTGTTACATCCAACTGTTGGCACTCGATAAATGTTTCTCATGTTCCTCCTTGGTATTTAGATCAACCAAGATGTCATCAACAAAAACCAATACAAATGTATCCAAATATTGTCTGAGAATGTTGTTTATTAAACTCGTGAACATTGTTGGGGTTTTTGTGAGCGCAAATTGCCCAACTACAAATTCATAGTGCCCATACCTAGTTCTAAAGGAAGTCTTATGAATATCTTTTCCTTTAATGTGCAAATGATGGTATCCAAACCTCCGGTCAATCTTTGAAAACACTGCATCCCCTCTCAACTAATCAAATACATCATCAATCCTTGGTAGAGGGTACCTATTCTTTATGGTGGATTTGTTCATTTATTGGTAATAAATGCACAATGTTAACGTGCCCTCATTCTTTTTGACAAATAATATGGGTGCTCCACAAGCTAATACTATGGGTCTGATGTACTCTATGTACATTATTTCTTTTAATTATAGTTTTAGCTCTACTAATTCTGGTGTACTCATTCGATATGGATCTTTGGATGATGGCATTGATCTTAGCAGCAACTCAATTGAAAATAAATTTATCTTCTCGACGATAGCCTTGGGATCTCTACAAGGAATACACTATTGAACTTTTTTATTATTGGGTGCTCTTCATCCCTTTCTTTCCCATCATCTGGTTCCCTATACACTTGCACTACAAATAGTCCATATCCCTTCCTGTTGCACCGCTTTAGCTATCGTGCAATGATTTTTTGAATTGTCACGAGATTCTACTTTCCTTATAGCATCATTCTTTCCTCATTTTCATTGAGGCATTCGAGTGATTTGCTGAAGAAATCAATTTTTTTCTTGTGTCTTTCCAACCAATCCATGCCAATTAATACATCATATGAACCCAATAGTAGTAGGTTCAAGTTGATTGATGTGGGAATATTTTCCATTATAAATATACATGACTTTACCACATGCTCAACCTACTTCTTAGACTCGGTGGCTAGTTGAACCACTTAAGAGCTTTCATCTATTTTGCTTTGCAACACACACCTCTCTACAATTGATGGACTTACATAACTGAAATTAAAACTAAGTTCAATTAAAATCAAAACAAATTGGTTGTTTACCATACCCTCAATTTTGATCATTGAGGCTTGATGATCAGCTCGCATGTTGTCTAATGCTACATAGATGCATGGGATACTCCAACCCATGTCATTTACTATATCTGCTTATTACACATTGTATAGTCCCATATCGTTCTTCTATCACTGAGGACATTCTCTCTTCTTATGGTTTTCTCCACATGTGAAACACTTCATAGGCTTTCCTTTGAGACCCTTGCCTTCCTCTTCCATAGGTTGAGAGAAGCAATCTCTACCATCAATGGTGAATCTCTTCTAAAGCTCACCTTTGATAAAAGTGGAGAATTCACATTCTTTCCTAAAAGTTATTTCCTTGTAACTTTTTGCCCCTTTCTCTTAAGGATGGGCTTTCCTTTTGTTTTACAATTAGTTTGAAACTCAGTCCTATGCATTTTCTATTCATAATAATGCCTCATCTTCCTCATATCATCCTCCAGTGTTTGTGGTTCTTCTAACTCTATCTTGTCCCTAAATTCTTGTGTCAACCCACTAATATATCTTTGAATCTTTTCCTTTTCATCCTTGAGGAATGGTACATACCTTAATAGCTCGAGGAATCTGGTTGTAAACTCATAAAATGATATTTTTCCTAACTTATGTTCATAAAGTTCTTTGGCCTTGTTGTCATAGTACCTCTCAGATAGGTACTTTTCCCTAAAGTACCTCTCCAATATCCTTCAGGTCAATTTTTTCTCATTGATATCTTTTACATTCCTCAAATATTCCCACAAGATATTAGACTTTCCCTTCATGCTAAAGGTGACTACTCTTTCCTTCATATTTTTAGAGTAGATATGGACCTTGAAATGATTTTTCATTCCTAGCAGCCATGATTCTACTTCTTCTGCCTTCTTCACCACTCCGTCAAAGGTAGGAGGATTTTCCTTTTTAAATTTTTTTTTTAATCCTTTCCTCTTATTTTCTTCCCATAGTGTCTCGGTGGAAACACTAGACAGTTGCTTGTAATTATTTGTCCTCATGTCTAGAATACTCAATAGGGCGTGACCCCACAATTGCTGAAATATGTAAATAGGTTTAGTCTTCATAATGATATATGTAATCATGATTTTATGTCTTTAATGTAATGAGAAAATTATTATTATTATTATTATTATTGTTGTTGTTGTTGTTGTTGTTGTTGTTGTTGAGGCATGGGTTTCATGCAAAATGAAATTTGTTTTTTAGGTCAAGCACCCATTGAGTGCTTCTAGGTTTTTCATAAAGTCAATTGAGTCATTGTCATGTATTGAAGACCCATTTGGGCATGATACATATTGTCAATAAAATTTATTTTAGTCAAAATAGAGTCAAAAGACCTTGCAAGACATTGTCATGGTGAAAATATCAAGTTAGCCTACATGAAAGGACAAGTCAACCTAAAGATAACATTTTGTACCCCTCACAAACCTATAACTAAGAAGAAACTCAACCCCATTTTGACATTCACTTAAGAAAGTTCAATCTCCTTGAGATAGAAGCTGGAAAAGGATGAATAATAAGAAGAAGAAGAGAAAGATCAAATTTTTGGACCTCTCTCTCTTTCTCTTGTGTTAGGCTTTTTGCAGGTACTAGGCAAGACAAAATTATGAAGTTGCATCAAAGTTGTGAAGTTGCATCTAGGTCAAAGCTCTAAAGCTACATCTAGGTTGAAGCTTTGAAGCTACATCTAGGTCGAAGTTGTGAAGTTGCATCTAGGTATAAGTTTTGAAGTTGGATCTAGTTCGAAGTTGTGAAGCTACAACTAGGTCAAACTTGAGAAAGGCCAAAGTGTGGCAGGCCGAAGTTGTTGAAGCTACTATGTCAAAGTTGTAGAAATTGTTTCTAGGGGTCAAAGTTGCAAAAGAATTTGTTGGGGATCAAAATTGTAGAAGTTGTTGGAAGGAAGGAAATATTTAACTTGTTCTTAGAGGGCCTTGCTCAAGGGTCATAGGTCTTGGAATTTATCAATTGAAGATATATAAGAAGAGAAGAATTCTTGCGAGTTTTCCTCTCAATTGGAGAGGTTTTGGCTCTGGCTGATCGCTTATATCTTATGTGATCTTTGTCTCAATGTTATTTATTTTTTAGTAGTTGTTTTATGAAGAGAACACAATACTAATCAAGTTGAAGAAGAAACTAATTAAGATAAGTAAAAATACATCACAGTCAATTATCAATGTGAGAGAAATCACCTATCTTGTTGCCCCTATATTTCTCAACATCATTGTGTCTTCACTTCTCTATCAGTATCTTTTCCTAGATATGTTTCCTTATGTACCATTAGTCTTTAATTATTGTCTTCCAAGTCTTCATAAACTTTTCTTAAGCTTGTAGCTAGCACCTAACTCATGTTATTTCTATCTTTGTATACCTAACTAGCTTTGGAATATGACCACATTCACTTCTACTTCTTTTTCCTAGGTCCTAACAATCTTCCCATTGTTAGCCTTGCAGCTCCTTATCTCATCCCCTAAACCTTTGAGAGTATTCATTCAATCAAGGGAGCCTTCCTCTCTTCTTTTCTCCACTGAATCCTCTTCATGTCCATTCTAATATCTATCAATTATATATTGTACCATTCTACTGCTCAATTGTTTTCTCTTCATTGTCTTTACTGTCGCTCTCTTATGTGTTGTCACACACATACAATTGTTAGGAAATCCAAAACCTAAATACATATTCTTACCCATCACCTTGGCTTAATTACTATAAGCCCGCTAGTATATGGATATTTGAGACACCAACCTCAAGTTAGCATGTGTGCTAGAAAATAATAATCATGTCAATCTCAATACTTTCATATAGAATATAATCCCCAATCTAATGATACAAGTAGAACACCACAATAATCCACAATAGTTACTACACTTTGTAACATAGAGTCCCAAATTTTATCTCTTGAGATCTAATATTGAGCCTTCTACACTAATACTACACTATAACCCTCCCCTCCACCCCCTTGTATTCACCAAGCTAAATGAGAGGTGTTACTATTAATTAACCTAACCTCTATGGTCTCACTATGAAAATGCAATTGCAAAATTTATCCTTTCCAAAGATTAATGGAATTAAATTTGGACATCACCATCTCATTTAGTTCATCAAGAGCTCTCTGAAAATAGAAATTTTAACATGGTCTAATAGCTAGATCAAAATTTATGCTCATTTAAAGTTAGTCATTTCATCCTTTCAACATAATCAAGAACCTACCACATGGTGCCCATGTTTCACCCATGTAATGGAACACACATGGCTCCACAACCCCACCCAGGTGGCACCACCTCATTCTTGGCACCAAATCATGACCATTATTATGTCCATGTGGTAGCTACCATATCACCTAGCCCAAGAGCTCCATGGCATCAACTTAGCGTGTAACCAATGTTTCTCGTTATAAGACATACGAGTTAAGCCCCTCGCTACTCACCCATTGCCTCAATATAAATTGATTACCACCATTTATATCAATGACCCACATTAATTGTGGGCCCCATGCCTTCTGGAAGTTAACAATGGGAGAGGTTTGTTATTTGTCCCTTCTATCATTAAATGGTGTGTGACTCCCCTATGGCGAACTTCTTCCATGTGTCCACTTGACTACATTGATGGTCTATACAAATTGTGGGCACCCCTACCTTTCGACAAATAATGAGAGGGGGGGTCCATTATTTGTCCCTTCTACGATTAAACAAATATGTGAATCCCCTCTAGAAAACCTTTTTAATGTGTCCACTTAATTGTACCAACAGCCTATAAAAAATGTGGGCCCTGCTGCCTGCTAGCAGATAATGAGAGGGGGTGGGGGTCTTCAATCATCAATTGACTATCAATTGGCTCACATAATTTTCTCCATTACACTCCCTCCATAAGTTTCTGGCTTCCCTATTCTAGTGCACTTAAATTCGACCTTTGCAGTGCGATGGAACTACCTCTAACTAATTCTAACCTAAAAGCAATGCTAATCCTAATCTAGCCTAATCTAAAAGTTAAAGTCTAATCTATTATTTACGCTTTCCTCTTACTATTGATAAGTGATGAGCATTTGCGGGACCAACTAGTAAGAAGGAGAAAGAATCACTCACAATCTTGTTAAGAGATCGCAAATAGTCTTTTGGGTTAGCTAATATATGGGCTCAACCAAGCCAATAAGAAATTTTCACTCCTCATAAGGACACCCTCAAATAAACTTGTTCAAAATCTAACCTAAATGAAAACTAACTAAAATGCTGTGTAGAAAGCAAATGGGCTTAAAATTGGTAATAGAAGATGCCTCATACTTATCAGTATAAAAGAGATCTAGAGACGAGGATTGAACACAAGTTTATAAACTTGATATTTGGTTGTGGAAATATTTCTCATAACAAATATAATTTTCTCAATTCATTTTCTATTTAGAAAGAAAATGTTAACTAAAAATGATCCAAAGTAAATTGTAATGGAAATAATTTTAACAACATGACAAACTGTTGGATCACAACAAATTTGAAAAAGACATAACATATTCCAATCCAAATTATAACAATAGTTTATAGTTTATACAAATGACAAAATGCCCAGTCATACAAACCAACACGTGAATCTGGTACAAAATTTGTTAACACTAAAAGTATGCCATTACACTTCAGTTGATAACAATATCCAAATTAAATACAATGACCAAAACATCAAGGTCTCTGATGTGTTCTTCCATTTGTAAATCCTTCAAACATTCCTTCTCTGGTCTTCAACCTCTGCCTCCGAAATTGCTCGCAAAAATGTTGACTTTCTCTTTCTCATTCAGGAAGCAAGTGTCTAGAAAAATACTTCCTTGAGAAAATCTTGATCTTAGACTAAAACTAAAATACACATAGGCTTTCCTATTGCTATCATCTAAAGGAGATATTCTTCCCCTTTGTTCTTTGAAACACTTTATTTTATAATATATTTATGTTACGAAACACATATTTTCTTGAATATTATAAGTTAAATTTGGTCGAAGAGGTTTGGCCAATTTTAAAAATCCATAAACTAAAACTTATTTTTGTGTAACAAAAATATGTTATTCAAATATTAAACTTGCCAGCAAAATCTTGATCTATGCTCTGGATGCTTAGGATGGAATCTCTCCCCAACTTAATCTCCACCTACAATAACAAATGCAATTTTTATTAAGAATCTCATCGTTTGAATTTTTATTTAAAACCAATAAAAATGGCTGAGAAAGAAAACAAGTTCGAAATCAAGAACCAAGTTTAATTAATTCATTTTGTTTGTTTAATTAATATATAAATGAATCCCCAACCTTTAGTTAACAAAAAAAAATCATGTGTGTGACACTTACAAGATTTTTAGATTTGTTTTGTTTTGTGTGGGATAAGCACCTGATTTCCACATTGCTTGAACTCTAGGTTTTCTAATATATTTCGGATCTACTCTTGTTTTTGTGGTAGTGATTACTGATGTCCTACATAGTGCGTGAGATGTAGAAAGAGGAATGACTTTGGAGATATGGAGAAACGACACGTATGGCATATTCGATTAAAAACAAAAAAAAAATGTTATTTTTTTTTTAATCTAATATTTTTTTTTTTTTTTTGAGAAATGTCATAAAACATTTAGGGTAGACTTGTTTCCACCCCTATCAAAATTTTTCATCATGAAACGCCCAAATTCTAATTTTTTTATGTGATCTTTCCAAAAAAATTCTTAATTTAAATTTTAAATCACAAAAATATACTATTAAAAAAATCTCTATTTCTTTTGGGTTTAGCCTCAAAGTATCTACACTAAAAATCATATTTATCAATATTTCAAATTTCAACAAAGATCCATCATCAAAACCACATATCGACACATTTCAACTGTATTGATCATCACATCACATACAACGCTCTTTCTCGTTGAGGCATGTCAGTGCATAGAAACACACCAGATTTTGTATGTGTTGTGGATTGTTGACTTGCACTGCAATGGATGCATGTAGAGCCAGTGGTAACGGGTGTGCTGATGGTTGGTGCAGGTTGAGTTGAATTTGTGTGAATCAAATATGAGAAGGGAATGTGGTAGAGAGCGCATGATGGTATGATGTGGAATGGTATGCGGGTGACAAGGAGATGAGTTCTGAGAGTCCATGCATGCCACGCATTGGGTTGTGTGGTTGCGTATTATCAACAAATTTTATTCCTTACCTTTTCTTGCCATTAATCTGCTTGCTCATTCCTCGTTAATTTTAGGCGTTCTTTTGTAAACCATTACTTTAACTCATAAACTTGCACGTAGATTAATCATTAGTTCCCTTAGTTGTGGTCTTTTTTTATAACACATATTTTGTATAATATATATGTTTTATGCTCAAGTATGTTTTTCCTTAGGGTAATGTCTTACATTATATAAATAATTATATGCATGGTTATATATAATATATAGGGTATATTATATTATATATAATATATTAAATATATAATAATAATTACTATTAAAGTTTATATAATAAGAAGTATATATTTTTGCGGAGCATAATGGGAATGCTATGCATAGTTATAAGTAGAAATGAGGTAGATAGGCATGTCATCATGGTCACTAAACCAGTGAAAACAACTCAACTTCAAGCAATCATGACTTTCAACATAAGAGCCAGAATCAACCAAATTATATGTCATTAGAAACCTCTTAAGGATGTGGAGGCAATGGCACGATAAAAAACATAAAACAATGAAATAAAAGTCACTCAAAATATATAAATCACAAGAAATCCAAAGTGATATTTACAAAATTTAGTGACAACAACTAGTCCTTAGTGGGGAGAAGCAATTATCTATGGCGATGCAAATAATCGTCTTGAATTTATCCAAAAGTAGAAAGATAAATTTTACATAATTCCGAAACATCATACTATTTTCTATGTGTTCGACATAAAATAATTCAAGCAATATCAATTCTTAAAACATAAGTACTTGATATCTGCCGAGTCCAAAATCGACAAATCCAAATAGAGGGAAGTTCAATTTTTTATGTTTTCCTCATATTATTGGATAGAAGAGGTAGGGCTATGATTTTTTATGATAAGTACCCATCTATTCGATATATAGGTTATCCCTTTTTCTCGACATTGCTTTGTTTCCCATGGGCGTCCATAGCCCCAACGATGTCCTGATACCATACAAGCATAGCCCCACTGCTAGCGGACGTCTATACCCCTTACAAATTTACTTGTACTTCCCACACTTAATGTGCTTCTAAACCTCTTATGTGAAACCCTATAGATGAGCTTAACTGTGAATTATCTTTTGGCAATTGGGTGAAGAGAATGGAGTGGTACAAGAGATATTTTTGTGTAAAAAAAATAAATGTAATATTTGTTAAGTTTAACTCCACAATCTTTACCCACAACTACAACTACCAATGTAGAGGATATTATTACAATGTGGTGGGATTTAAGAACATGACCATAGTCAATTCTTTCCTTTATAAATATGAACAATACCACTCAAAACACATCTATATATTCTTTTATAGTCTTTTGGTTAATGTAAGGAAAATAAACTCTATAAAAATAATATTTTTTGCTAAATAAAAACTCATTCTAGTATGAAAGCATAGATTTACAAATGTTACCAATTGGTGTTGCAAGGAAAAGATTCCCCACATAAATTTTAAAAACATCACAAAAATCCAAACTAAAGTAAACGCAAAAACAAAATGAATGAACTGTACAAGGTTCTATCATAAGGCTCTACAAATGTCGCAATTTTTTTTACTAAACTAATAGTGGAAGTAAAACCAAAGCACTTTATAAACATAAAAATAATTAAAGTTTGCAAACTACCTATGAAATGAGGAAAACAAAAAGTATAACTATCCATGAATAAAGGAAAAATTCAACAAGGCAAAATATGAAAAATATATAATCACATAAATAAAAGTGTCAAATCAATATGTTCTATGTTCAGATTATGATTAGTCATATCTTGCATGGTTGATATTTATCAAGCTCTTATCTCGAAAATACAACCCTCCATTAGAAAATGTAGTTTTCAGTGCAAAGTTAAGTATAATTCACTAAGATGTTGCTCCTTTATCCTATCTTTCTTCATGATTAATGAGATGTTACTCTTTTATCATATATTTTTTCATGATTTTTTTTTTCTCAGCAAAGACTAAAATCTATTAACTAAAAAGTAAAATAATTTTACAAGAAGTTGAGGCCTCAGATAACAGTACCCGAGAGCACTCAACACAGCAAAACTACCCCAGTATAGAAGGAACCTGGGGAGACCAGTTACAAAAAGCTAGAAGACAAATATAGAACCCAGAGATAGATCAATAGAACATAGGAAGAAACATGAAAGCAAGAGAGCCAATGTCCTTGGCAAATCAGACGGTAATTAAACTGCCACTGCCCTGGAGGGAAACAAAATCAGCCGGCTGAAGATGCAGAACCATGACTGTAAACAGAATGGCCTGGAAATAGTCATTTGAGCAAAACCAAAAAGAGAGAAAAAATAGACCCAGGTGGCCTTAAACTTCCACATCCTCACCAGGAGTCTTCTCCGCTACCTGACACGCGCTGCCAATCCACAAATCTTCACTGCCATCCTTCTCGCCCGCTGGGTTCGCCAAGGTATGATTAGTGGCTCCAAAAATCCCTTCCCCAGCCACTGGGATATTGTCTTCAAGAGGCGGAATGACTCTGGGAACTTCATCCTAGCCAAGCTTATCACTCATACGATTCTCCTGGCTTCCCCCATCCGTTAATTTCTCACTGCTTTGAGAAGGCTCAGGAGCCATGCACGATAGAGGATAGAGCTGGTTTTCTTCTTCCGAGAGGATAATAGTGATATGAGAAGTGATCAAAGGCCTGTTAAGATTTCTTTGGAATTTGAAATAAGTGGTTTGGAAAGCACTATTTGGAGTTGGCTTGCGGACAGGGCTCGGAGGAGGCACATTCACATGAGAGGAGGGGAGATTGACAGGAGACTGTTCAGGGTCCATAGAACGGCTAGCCAACGAACGTTTGCCGCTACCACGTTACCCCCCGGAACGATTCCTCCCACTCTGGCGAACCATGATGAGGAGCGAAGGGGAAGGGACTGAGTAACCAGAAACAACGATAGGAGGACAAAAGGACTAAGCCAGAGACTGATACAAGCGCACAGAGTATGCCTGAGACGGAGATGAGAATTGCCCAATTCTAAATTCTAGAGCTTTAGAAAGCTTACCCCTTAAAGCAGCGCTGATCCTGCCGTGGGGACCCTTAGCATAGTAGTACCACCTCCAGGATAACAGAGAGCCGGCACGGAGCTTGCCTCTATTAGCGGAGACATGCTTGCCACCAAAAACCGCATCAAACCAAGGCCCGGAGCAAGAGGACTGAATGCGAATTGTGAAGGTAATAAACAAGATCACCATGATTATAACTACCACAGCTTTGCTTCAAACAAAGCACACCATTAATGCTGAAATCCTACCATATCCATCCTTATTAAGACTATCCTTCTTGTGTGAGGTGAGATCCTAGAAAGCCACGCTGCCCTGCAGCTGGCAGTACCTGCTCTTACAATCTATCATGAATAACATTTAATTCATTTGTGTCACCCGCATCCGGGGGATATTTTTTCATGATTAATGATAGCATTAAAATTTTATTAAATGAGCTTAAATGATGAGTTTTTGAGGATAAGACTTGAATCTTAATGAAAAATAAACCAGATAAAGAGAACAAGTAAGAAGTAAGAAAAAGCAATCTAATTATAACTCAATTTTAGCTTGAAAATATTCACAATTACCTTATTTTAATGAAAATAAATAAACTAAACTTAACCTATTTAACCTAACTTGGAAGTTTCGAACTAGGTAAATTGAAACTTCTGATAAATATTTTAGTTGATTAGAACTTGCACATATACATATATTTGAAATTAGCAACATATATATCAGTAGTACTAAACTATAAAAATGAAAACCTAAAATGTCAGTATTTATATTTAAAAGCTACAAGAAAAGAATCCTATTATTTATAAAATACTTTGCTTGGAAAATTTTTCCCAACCATGTTTCTATTCCATAATATTCCATATTGAAAGCCAATATTATAAACATGAAATTGTTAAGAATAAAACATAGTTGGAGCAACTATCTAGTGAGCAACATCTATGAGAATTAATATTAATAATTCTATTTACAATATGAAATTTAGCATAACCATTACTATAATCGGAAAGATTTTCGAAAATAATTCCTCCATCCATGTTTCAATTGGATCAATAAAATCAAAATGGACATACGTTATAGATGATAAAAAATTCCATGAATGGATAACATTATTGATAGGTCTCAAATGATACACTTATAATTGGAAAGTAATAGTTCAGAATGAAACATAGTTGGAGCAACTCTCTATTGAGCAACATCTATAAGAGGTAATATTAATAATTCTATTTACAATATGAAATTTAGCATAACCATTGCTATAATCAAAAAGATTTTCAAAAATAATTCCTCCATTCATGTTTCAATTGGATCAATAAAATCAAAATGGACATAAGTTATAGATGATAAAAAAATCCATGAATGGATAGCATTATTGATAGGTATCAAATGATACAGTTATAGGTACTATAGTTTCTCGAAAAGTGAGATTATTTGAAAATAAATTTGCATTATTATATTCACAATTTACATTATTGTTAGAAAGAAATGGGAATTTATCTGTAAATAATTAAATTTCACAAGTATTATTCGCGATGTTACTATTAAGGTCAAAACAACTATTACTTGTGAAAGATGTTCAATACCATTATAAATTTAACTGAAACTTGATCCATGTTTTCAAAATCATTTATTGGAATGGTTATTTGTTCTAAACAATTGCAATCTTTATGATTTTTAGAGGGTGCAAGATAAGGGTATATTATAACAATATATGTATTAGGACATGCCTCGTCTTGTATTATAGATTCACTTTGAGGATTGATAACAGAAGGACCTGACATAACCATCAATAAATGGTGAAATTCCTCAATATTATCAATCTCCAAATGTTTATCATAAATGAATTCATTGTCTTCTCCCATAAAAGATAAATTAGAACCAGAAGGTAAATCAAATATACATGCTTTATATTCATGAGAACTATTTACATAATGATTACTTATTTCTTCTTTGTTTTGATCTTGATTGATGGAAAGTTAAAAATCATTACTCCTTGCAGTTCTATTGATAGTTATGGACCCGCCAACATTCAGGGATCTCCCTAATAAGAAGTCCCAACTAGACCTCAGACTTTGTGTAGTAGGAGTCCCAACAATGGGTGGTAATGTAATTCCTTGAATGTGGTAGCGCGCAGAGATAAGTATGATAAATTTGAGCTTAAGAAAGTGTGTAACCTTGGAGCAAGTCAAGTTAGATGCATGGGATTTCTAACACATGGAAGGGAAAAGGAAGTGTGCCCCTTAAAAGCTTGTAATATGTTGCAGCGGCTACAACACCCTCCAAAATTTTGCCTTAGCTTGTTTTGGAGCCTCCCCTACCAACCTTACACAACACTTTGTCTTGCTTCATCAAGTACTCAAGCTTCAATGTTTTCCTCTCTCAAAGGTAGCCTGTCGATTACATTTGATCCATTCCCCTCACAGGCTACTCACCAAGACTTGGTCCAACTACAGGCTGAGCGACTTCCCCTTGAAAATTGCGCATTCCTGGAGGGAAACCAACTTTCCCTCTAGGAATTGTGCAATCCTCTCTGACAGCCTACTGGGCTCCAGGATTGCGCAATCCTACTAGCCATCTTTCCTAGCAGGATTTGCGCAAATTTTCCCAGAAGCGGGTTGTTCAGCCTAGGATTTGCACAAATCTAGGCAGCAGTCAACTTCTCTGTCCAGAAATCGCACAAACCTCCTGGGCATTCAGCCCAACTCCTATCCAGAAATGCGCATTTTTCTCTAGCAGTCGAGCAGTCTCTTGCATGTGTAGCTGAGTTAACTAGTTCCCTCTGGGACTGAGCAAAACAGACTTGCATGCACGGGCTGCTTCTCCCAAGCTAGCATACAAAGGCATCGCTTGTTTCAAGGATCTATGTTTAGCAGTTGGAGGTTACATGCAAGGAGAAATTCCAAAACCTCCCACCAAGTGTCGCTTCCTCTAGATTTGTGGCATGCACGTCACAACCTTCATGTTATCAAAATTCATCAACCAGACGCTGCAATGCTCATTCCTCACATCAACCTTGTAGCTCTGCCATCACTCATCACATCTAGGAGCAGTCGGCACATTCAACTCAGTTGTTTTTGGGTAAGCCTGCTTCCCATGCCTTGTGCTGCATTTTTTTCGCTTTTTGTGTTTTCACTTGTGGGAGTATTGTTTTCTTGATTTATTTGAGTGCTTTCTATTGTTTACATATATACTAGGATGTCCTAGCTCTGTTTCATCTTTCATTGCTATCTCACTGCTGTAGCATACATGAAACTATTTTTCATGAACGTTCGCCCAACCGACGAATTGCCTCACCCACATGCATGTTGATCTGTTTGTTGAATCTTTCATTCATGTTTTGAGTGCACTGTTAATCACTTTTGCTATCACTTAGTTTTTCCATGCATTAACTGACTTAATTGCTTTCAGTTGCTGGTTGGTGAGTCAGGACAACCCTGGCCCAGACTTTGCCTTCATCAAGGCTGCATTGCACAATCTAGGGAGGGAAGGGTCACCTTCCTCTCCATATTTGTGAATTCATACCCAGCAGTGGCCTGCAGGACTATTTTTCACATTTTTGGAGGATAGTGGATGCTTGGCCTAAGAAATTGCGCAAATCTGTCCCTAGGCCAATAGTCCTTCCCAGCTAGAATTGTGCAATCCCAATAGTCAGCAACCAGACTGGACTGTGCATTATGTAGTTCCAGCAATCAGCCAGTCACCCAACAGCCCAGACTATGCCTTAAGGAGTCTTGGTAGTCGGTCTCCCGACCTCCCGGTTGAAACTGTACAACCTTCATGATCATTTAACCACGTATGTTGCAAGTCAATTCTCATGTTCATTTTTGTTTTTGGCTGACAGATTGCTTGCTATGAGTGTTGGCATGTCTCCAGGTATCATAGGTGTTCACTGCCTCTCATCAGTATAGGTACAATGGTTGCTAGAAGAGAAGAGTTGAAGACACCATTCAGAGCATGCTTAGGGATGCAGTCGATCAAGTGTCTATGAGCTTTCCTACTCATGAAAACATCAAGTTGTTTGTAGACAAGGACATCAAGTAGTAGCATCACAGTAAGCAGCATCATGAATAGCAGTTGAAGGCAACATAACAAATGTAGTGAACGTGACGAATGCAATGAATGCAAGAGAAAGGTTGTTGACAACATAGAGGTGGAACAAGCCGAACCAATGCACTAGTTGCAACGAAAGAAAGAGTTCGCTTCAGCAGGATGTCACCATCAGGTGCATGCACACCATCACGAACGACCAAGCTTGGCATCAGCTCACCAACTTCACCATCACAAGCATGTCAAACAGTTGGTCTCACCACTGCGGACTGAGTGGTAGTGATGTCTTTCAAGGCTTTCTCAAGCCATGTTGTCTCACATGAGTACATGCGCATTGTAATGTTGAGTCATGTCAAGTGTAAGTAAAGTGTTAACAGTTGGATGTAATAGTCATAGAGTAGGTGAAGAGTCATGAGGGTAATTGAACTATCATAAAGGGGGATGTCAAGGGTCACCCCACCCTTTGGTATAAATAGTCCCTCATAACTCATTGTATGGGCTTTTGGTCAGCCAAGATTCTACTAAGACTATTTTGAAGAAGTCTTGGACAATATTGTAACACACCTTAGCTTCTCTACTACACAAAGCTAGTACGTCTCTTATGATGAGAAGGCTGATGTGGTTGTAATGTTCCATTGTTGGGGCTAGTAGGTTAACATGGTGTGTTGTATGATTGTGACTTACACTTCTTTATATAATATGAACCATCACATTTTCATGCATATGTTGTTGTTGTAGTTGGAATGTTCCAGTTGCCTTAATGATATATGTTGTTTAACTTATGTACTTGTATATGAACTGATTTGTATGAAATTATATGAATCTTGTTGTTAATGTGTTTCATATGTTATTAATGTTGTCACCGTCCATGTCAATTGCTCTGTCGGACATCAGACAAACCTTTCTCATGAACCTTGTTGTATCAACCATCACACTCATCTTGGACTGATCTATGAGTGTTGTTCATGATATCTTACCTTGTTGTTGTGACTGCTGCATCCGAGTAGATTTCTCCACCAAAAGTTGTGCATGACCTTTGTGTGGTGTGTTCCTAGCTGAGTTGGGATTGATCCCTTTCAACCTGGAACTCTCCTTCACCTTCCTCTCCCTTCGAAGTGTTCAAAACTCTTGTACACATTCCTTGACTCAACATCAGTCACGCGCTTGCTACTGACAGAGTTATCTTACTTGCCTCTATGCAACATCACAGTCAATTCATTACCTTACAACCCACTGCTAAGACTCCTACACAAAACGATCTAAGGTCTAATTGGGACTTCTTATCAGGGAGATCCCCTTGACATGTTGGTGGGTCCAGGATTGCCATCTTTTCTAGCACTAGAAGGAGGGCCTGATGACAAGCAGTGTCCTCTCATCTAGTTTTTAACCTTTTCATATCATTCATGGAGTCTTGCACTCTTCTTCCCCCGAGGTGTTTTTTGAATCGTGAAGATGTCTCCATCTCAAGGAAGATTTTCAATCTCCTATCCACCCACACATATGATGGTGAAGGCGAATTGGCCTGGCCTGAGCACTTACATAACTTTCTTTCCATTATTTATGAGGAAGATGAGTTTATTGATAAATTGGCCCAGTTGTTGTTTGCATACACACATCGCAAATCTCCATTTCATGGGGTGCTTCAACTACTGATTGACACCGTGCACTCATCTCAGCACTTCTATGATCTTATTGAAGAGATGTTCTATCATTTTTATCCAAAGTATCTTGGCCGGAAATTGTTACAGTGGTGGAGGGTTCCACATGAATCCGTTATTGATTTTTGGCAGTGCTTCCATGATTTACAGTTTCAAGCTCCGAGGAGCTAGATGAAGTTCACTTATCTCTGGGATAGGTTTGAGTACTGTATTAGGAAATCTGCTGGTCCCAAGAGAAAGCTTGATGTCAAGCCTTGCTCAACCTTCTTCGTTGATGGAACTGCGCAATCCCATGTGGGATCAGGCATTGTTTCAACGAAATGTCTGCCTCCCTCTCATTCAATAGTTCCACCATCACCCAGTGATGTCAAGGATCATGTTCGCACATCTGTTCATCCTTCACACACTCCCAATATCACTCGACTCAATTTTCACTCAGAGTTGGTTGTGAATCCTTCAAGTTACCATATGCATTCTTTTCTTCAACCTTCGTATTTGCACTCAGGTGTTCCTCTGGATGATGCTATCTTGTGTTCATCCATTTCGAACTCTTCACTTGTTGTGAACAAGGAACAACCCACTAACAGAGTTGGTGTTGCACAACCAACATGCGCTGTCACTCATGAAGAGTATGAGTGGGAGCTTGAACATCAACAATTGGCAAAGGATGACTCCCTTCTATCCGAGCCCCCTCTGTTCTTTCCTAGCTTCTTTGGTGAACCTGCCATCCATGATTTTGCATGTGTGTCTTCATCCACAGATGCACCCATTGTTGATCACTTATAGGACTCACCGAATTTTAGTCCATCATTTGACAATGGAGAGGATAAGTTATTCATTGAAGATCCACTTGATCCTTCATCTGTCTTTTCCAGAAACACAGAGGATGAGTTCATTCACTTTTCATACATCCCTCTATTTGATTCATCTGATCATGATGATGCCGAAGAATTCATTGATTTGTCTGATCGTGGAAGACGTGATCCATTTTCTTCCAATTTTGATCATGATCACGAATCTATCACAATTGGTTTTTCGAAGCCATCGATGTATGATGATCTACTCGATGATGAAGTTGAGGCACCCAAGACTATTGAGTAACTTCAGCTCAAGATGATGGTTATGTTAGGCCCTCAATCTCTTGAGGTTAGTCTTACTACTGATCATGAAACTGTTCAATCACCCAAGGCTCCTCATTACTCGCCTGTATGCATTGAAGATCCATCTCATTCACAGACCACACTTCCTCTACTCAAACTACATGATCCCATTGCTCATGCATTGGAGGAGACTTACTTTGGAAGCACTCATTTTCGACACAAATTATATTTGTTTCTTTTGTTTTCTTGCATGTCTTAGTCAAGGGTGTGCTTTTGCTTCAAAGTTGCAAGTGGTGTCACACAACACCATGATAAGTCCACGGACTGTCTATCATGCACATCCACTCACCTATGTCTCGTGGGCACCTTGAAACACAAAGTGTGGTTTTCTTCACTGTTATATCTTTCTTGTATGCCAGTCCACACAATTGGGTTACTCGTGGATCAATCCTTCACCCACATGGGACTACCAATGCACTGGTGGCTGCATTGGAAGTATCACTTCACGTGATCAGGCCCATGCACCATTAGTGTAGTAGTAGGAGTTGTGTGTTAGGTCCCTATAATATTAGTGATTACCCAATTACTATTTTAGTTGTGTCCCTTATTAATATTGTTGTGCCCCTATTGTCCCCATATTTTTATTATTGTGCCCCATAGAATCCCTCTATTGTTATTTTTGTGGCTTTATATT
>APFE030668046.1:190038-254485 GCA_000404065.3 Pinus taeda | reverse complement strand
AATTTTATACAGAAGTATCCAGAACTACTCAAGCATTGAGGACAACACTTTTTTGAAGGAGAGGGGCATGTTGGTCCCTATAATACTAGTGATTACCCCATTACTATTGTAGTTGTATCCCTTATTAATATTGTTGTGCCCCTATTGTCCCCATATTTTTATTACTATGCCCCATAGAATCCCTCTATTTTTATTTTTGTGGCTTTATATTATTATTGTTAGGTTTGTTGGGTTATATTGTGACTCCCTAGACTCCTATATATAGAAAGGAGGTTTTGTCATTTGAATCATCCAAGAATTGTTCATTTGCGTAATGTAAAGGAGGTTGCCCCCTCGAAGAGGCTAAATTCTGAGGCGTTGATCTCTCTTTTCTATCTTTTTGTGAGTTGGTTTCATAACATAGTGTTTGCTTTCAGTTGTTTGCTTGCATGCTTGTTTACTTTCATGATTGCTTGATTGTTTGCTTTCTTGTTTGTTTGCTTGCTTTGCTCTCATTTTTGCTTCTGCTTTTTCTTGGATTTGTTGTTAGCCTATTCACTTGTTTTGTTCATAGGTTAGTTTGGATGAAACCATGTGTGACTCATGAAACGAGCTGGGAAAAATAAAAGAGGGTTTGTATAGCTACCGGTACTTGGTTATCTGTCATCTTACCTCTATATTTTTAACTTGTTACTCTTAGCCCATGATACGTTGAGGGAAAATATGTACTCTTCGAAGAGAACCTTGGTGTAAACACAACACTTGCTCTCTAACTAGTGTCACCTTCTATAATCAATTATTTTTGGGTTAACCTGTTGATGGTGCTGGACCTACCAACCTATCAAGGGAGTCTCCCTGATAAGAAGTCCAAATTAGACCTCAAACCATTTGGTGTAGGAGTCCCAAAAGTGGGTCGTAAGGTAATGCCTTGACCACAATGTCGCACAAAGGCAAGTAAGATAACTCTCTTAGTAGCAAGGGTGTGACTAATGCACTGAGTCAAGGAATGAGTATGAGAGGTTCCAACACTTCAAAGGGAGAGGAAGGTGAAGGTGAGTTCTAGGTTGAAAGGGATCAGTCCCAACTCGGCTAGGAAAACACAACACAAAGGATGTGCACAGCTTCTGGCAAAGCAGTCGAAACGGATGCTACAGTCACAATGTACAAGGTAAGATAACATGAACAACACTCACAGATCAATATGAGATGAGTATGACGGTTGATATAAAAAGGTTTAGAGAAAGGTCTATCTGATGTCTGACAGAGTATTCGACATAGACGATGACAACATTAACAACATATGAAACACATTAACAACAAGATTCATATAATTGCATGTGAATTAGTTCATAACAAGTATGTAAGTTAAACAACATATATCATTAAGGAAATCGGAGCAATCCATCTACAATCACAACATATGCATGAAACTGGCTTTTATTATATAAAGAATTGTAAGTCACAATCGTAAAATACACCATGTAAACCTGCTAGCCACATCAGTGGAATGTTATGACCACATTTTCCTACTCCTCCAAAGAGATATACTACCTCCATGCAGTGGAGAAGCCAATAATGTCCAAGCCTTCTTCAAGATAGTATTAGTAGAATCTTGGCTGACCAAAAGCCTATACAATGAGTTACGAGGGACTATTTATAGCAAAGGGTGGGGTGACCCTTGAAATTCCCCTTTATGATAGTTCAACTACCCTCATGACTCTTCACCTTCTCTATGATTATTACATCAAAGTTTTAACACTCGACTTACACTTGACATGACTCAACATTACAATGCACATGTACTCATGTGAGGCAACATGGCTTGAGCAAGCCTTGCAAGACATCACTAACACTCAGTCCACTATGGTGAGACCAACTCTCTGACATGCTTGTGATGGTGAAGTTGGTGAGTTGATGCCAAGCTTGGTTGTCTGTGATGGTGTGCCTGCACCTCATGGTGAAATATTGCTGAAGCAAACTGTTGCCTCTATTGTAACCGGTGCATTAGTTTGACCCCTTCATCCAAATCGTCTGCTAACATGCGCATGGTGTTCTTAGGTACGGTTTAACTGGAAACACATTGATGCATAATGTTTGTGCTGATATTCAAGTGTGTTGGTGGTCATGCGCATCAACTTGCCAAAGTGTATGTTCAGGCCCAGTTGGACTTGCTTCTTATCTTTGCCTTGGTGAGTGTGTTGAATGGGTTGGATTCCATGTGTGCACTCAACGTCATGCATGTTGTTGGATGCTTTGCATGTGATACACAACACTACTCACCATGTTTTCTCTATGTCAGCTGTTGGGATGGATCCTTAACTTGTACTAGTTCAGTTTCATCCATGAGTGCATGTTGTGCCCACTGTTGTTCCTATTCTTGTTGTAACTCATTGGATTGCCTATGTCACTTCCTGTTTTTCTTGAGTTGCTTCTTTAGCACACGCAAGTCCTTATTTGTTCCATCTTCTGCCTTTGTACGATCTTCATGTTGTGCTGTCAGTTTATAGCCCGAGTCTCCAAAGTTTCTTTCATTATTAGTGGATCTGCTTGATCTTGCAACTTTGCTCCACCTCTATGTTGTCAACAACCTTCCTCTTGCATTCATTGTGTTTTCTACCTTCAGCTCCTTTTCATGATGTTGCTACTTGATGTTCTTGTCCATGAAAAACTTGAGGTCTTCGTGAGTAGGTAAGCCCATGTGCACTTGATCAACTGCATCCCCAAGTGTGCTCTGGATGGTGTCTTCTTCTTTGCTCTATTGGAAACCATTGTACCTATACTTCTTAGAGGCATATGAACACCTGTGATACCTGGAGACATGGAAACACTCATAGAAAGAAATATGTTAGTTGAAAACAAAAATGAACATGAGAAATGACATGTAACATACCTGGGTGAATGATCATGAAGGTTGTGCAATTTTGGCTTGGAGGTCAGGAGAGCGATTGCCAAGACTATACAAGGCACAATCTGGACTACTGGGAGACTCTTTGACTAGTGGAATTGTAAAATGTGCAATCCATTTGGGCAGTTAACTATTAGGATTGTGTAATGCATGATTCTAGCTGGGAAAGACTACTAGCCCAGGGATAGATTTGCGCAAATTTTTGGGCTAAGAAGCCACTGACTTCTAGAAATGCACAATTCAGTCTAGGAGGTTATTGTTGGGCCATAATGCACAAACATGGAGAGGGAGGTGAGCCTTCCTTCTCTAGATTGCATAAAGAAGCCTTGGTGTAGGGCAGAGATAAGGCCAAGGTTGGCCCGACTCACCAACGGGCACCTGGTAGAAACTGAGTTGATGAAATGCATGGTGAAACTAAGTAATGGCAGAAGTGATAAACAGTGCATGCAAAACATGAATGGAAGATTCAACAAATAGATCAACATGCATGTGGGTGAGGCAATTCGCTAGTTGGGCGAACGTCCATGCAAAACAGTTTCATGCATGCAACAAGAGTGAGATAGTAATGAAAACTAAAATAGACGTAGGACAAGATAGTATACATGTAAACAATAGCAAGATTTCAAAGAAATCAAGTAAACAACACTCACACAAGCGAATGCACAAAAAGCTACAAAAATGTAGCACAAGGCATGGGAAGGGAGCTTACCCCAAAACAGTTGAGCTGAATGTTCTGCCTGCACCTAGATGTGATGTGGGATGAAAGAGCTACAAGGTTGATGTGAGGAATGAGCTCTGTAGCATCTGGTTGATGAATTTTGATAACATTGAGATTGTGATGTGCATGCCACAAATAGACAAGGGGAAGCGGCACTTGGAGGGAGGTTTCTGAATTGTTCCTTGCATGTAACCTCCAACTGCTAAACATAGATCCCTAAAACAAGGGATGCCTTTGTATGTTTCCTTGGGAGTGACAGCCCGTTCATGAAATTTTGTTCTCTCAGTTCTGGACGGAACCGGTCCTCAGTTGCACATGCAAGATACTGCTTGACTAGTGAACAAAAATATACATTCCTGACTATAAGCTAGGCTGACTGCCCATGTCGATTGCACAATTTTTGGACCCAATAGCTAGCCTCTGCCAAAATTTGTGCAAATCTTGGGCTGAACTTACTATTTATTGGAAAAATTGCACAAATCTTGTTGGGAGGGTTGGCTTGCAAGATTGTGCAATCCTAGAGTCCAGCAGGCTGTTAGAGGGAATTGCGCAATTCTTGGAGGGAAGGCTGGTTTCCCTCCAGAAATGTGCAAATTTCACTAGGAAGCTGCTTAGCCTGTAGCTCGACCAAGTTTTAATGAGTAGCCTATGAATGGGAAAGATCAAATTGTGATCGACAGGCTGCCTTTGAGCAAGAAAGACATTGAAGCTTGAGGACTTGATGAAGAAAGGTAAGCTGCTATGAAGGTTGGTAGGGAGGCTCAACAATAGGCTAAGTAAAAAATTTGGAGGGTGGTTGTAGCTGCTACAACACTTGGCAACACACTGGTAGAGCTCCAGCTCTCTGAATCGACCTTGTTCACGAAAAGCAAGTCTAACACCTCCTTAAGTATTGTTTAGCTCTCAGCTCATCTTGGATTCACACTTGCTTGATTGTAAGATGTATAATCTACCAGTCCCTTGGTCGATTGACACACATTCCAAGCTAAGGCAACATAGTTGTTGCAATTGGGGTTGAGGGGTATGTAAGTGCACAAGGAATATAGTCGTCAGAGTCTAAGTTTCATCTATGGTGTTCCTCCATTGCCAATAGAACTAGATAGTATCCCGATGGAGTCACATAGGAACACAAGCATGGCTAAACTACCAACAAGCTTAATCAGTACCGCGACGAAGTTGTTTGCATCATCTCCTTGTGTATGAAGCCTTTCTCTTCTTTTGCCTGATTCATTTTTCATTTTTCATTTTTTGACTTTTCATTTTTTTCATTTTTCATTTTCACTGTGCATAAAACTTATTCATTTCAGAGGCGGAAGAGGGATCCTGACATATTGAGATCAGAAGAGATTGTTCCAACAGAGAAGTAGTTTATTGTATCTCTGATGTGCCTATTAAGGTTTTCCCCCTCACCTTACTCTACTTGACTGAGTTGACAAGGGATAACCCAAAAACAATTGACTAGAGAAGGTGACACTAGTTAGCATGCAAGCATTGTGTTTACATTAAGGTTCACTTCGAAGAGTACATATTTTCCTTCGACGTATCATGGAATAAGAGTAACAAGTTCATAGTATAGAGGCAAGATGACAGGTAACCTAGTGATAGTTGTAAAAATCCTCTTGTACTTTACCCATCTCATTTCATCAGTCACACATGGTTTCATGTAAACTATCCTATGAATGAACAAGTGAACGAACTAACAATCAACAAAGTAAAGCAAGAGTGGAAGTGAAAATGAAAGCGAAACAGGTAAACAAACAAGAAAGCAAAGCATGTAAGAAGACAAGCATGCAAGAAAACAACTGAAAGAAAACACTACTCCTACTCCTACACTAATGGTGCAAGGGCCTGATCACGTGAAGTGATACATCCAATGCAGCCACTGGCACATTGGTAGACCCATGTTGGTGAAGGCTTGGTCCACGAGTAACCTAGTTGTGTGGACCAACATACAAGAAAGATATAGCAATGAAGACAACCACACATTGTGTTTCAAAGTGCCCACAGGACATAAGTGAGTTCATGTTCATGATGGACAGTCCGTGGACTTATCATGGTGATGTGTGACACTATGTGAAAATTTGAAGGAAAAACACTCTCTTGACTGAGACATGCAAGCAAGCAAAAGAAACAATGATAACTTGTGTCGCGAATGAGTGCTTTTAATGTAAGACTCCTCCAATGCATGAGTAATGGGATCGTGTAGTTTGAGTGGAGGAAGTGTGATCTGTGTGTGAGATGGATATTCAATGCATATAGACGAGTGATGAGGAGCCTTGGGTGATTGAACAACTTCATGATCGGAAGTGAGACTGGCCCCAAGAGAGCGAGGGACTGCCATAACCATCGACTCAGGCTGAAGTGCCTCGACAGTATTGAGTGTCTCAACCTCATCATTAGGTAGATCATCATAAACTGGTGGCTTTGAAAGATCAACTGCAATATATTCATGATTGTGATAAAAAATGGAAGCAAATGGACCACGACCGCCACGATCAGAAAAATCAATGAATTCTTTGGCATCCTCATGATCAGATGAATCAAACAGAGGGGTAGATGAAAAGCGAATGAACTCATCCTCTGTGTTTTTAGAAAAGACAGATGAAGGATCAAGTGGATCTTCAATTAATAACTTATCCTCTACATTGTCAAATGATGGACTAGCATCCGATGAGTCCTGCAAGTGATAAAAAATGGGTGCATCTGTGGATGAAGACACACATGCAAAATCATGGATGGCAGGTTCACCAAATAGGCTAGGAAAGAACGGAGGGGGATCACATGAAAGGGAGTCATCCTTTGCTGAGTTTTGATTTTGAAGCTCCCACTCATACTCTTCATGAATAACAACACATGTTGGTTGTGAAACACCAACTCCGTCAGTGGGTTTTTCCTCATTCACAACAAGTGAAGAGTTCAGAATGGACAAACACAAGACAACATCATCTAGAGGAACACTTGACTATGAAGACGGAGGTCGAAGAAAAGAACACATATGGGAACTCAAAGGACTCACAACCAAATCTGTGCAAAAATGGAGTGGAGTGATGTTGGAAGAGTGTGAAGGATGAACATGTGTGCAAACATGATCCTCAACATCACTAGGTGATGGTGGAACTATTGAATGATAGGGAGGCAGACAGTCTATTGGTACAGTGCCTAATCCCACATGAGATTATGTAGTTCCATCAACGAAGAATGTTGACTGAGGCTTGACATCAAGCTTTCTCTTGGAACGGGAAAATTTCTTAAGGCAATACTCAAACTAGTCCTAGAGATAAGCGAACTTCATCTATATCTTCGGAGATTGAAAATGTAAGTCATGGAAGTGCTACCAAAACTCAATAATGGATTCATGCGGAGTGCTTTGTTGTTGTAACATTTTCTGGTCAAGATGGTTTGGATCAAAATGATAGATAACGGATTCATGCGGAGCCTTTCGTTGTTATAACATTTTCTGGTCAAGATGGTCTGGATCAAAATGATAGAACATGTCTTCAATAAGATCATAGAAGTTCTCACATGAGTGCATGGTGTCATCCAGTAGGCTGAGCACCCAACAAAATGGAGATTCATGAATTATGTATGCAAGTAGCAAACCTGCCTATTCATCAGTAAACTCATCTTCCTCAAAAATCATGGAAAGAAAGTTATGAAAGTGCTCAAGCCAGGCCATTTCGCCTTCACCATCATACATGTTTGTGTACAAGAGATCAAATAACTTCCCTGAGATGGAGACATGTTCACAATTGGAAAAACACCTTGGGGAAGAATAATGCAAGACTCCATGAAAGATATGCAAATTTTCAAAACTGGATGAGAGGACATTGCTTGTCATCAGGCCCTCCTTCTAAAATGTTGATGGTGATGGACTTGCCAACATGTCAACGAGATCTTCCCAGTAAGAAGTCCCAATTAGACCTCAAACCATTTGGTTTAGGAGTCCCAATAGTGGGTCATAAGGTAATTCCTTGACCGCAGTGTCAGATAGAGGCATGTAAGATAACTTGATCAATAACAAGGGTGTGACTGATGTAGTGAGTCAATGAATGAGAATGAGAGGTTCCAACACTTCAAAGGGAGAGGAAGGTGAAGGTGAGTTCCAAGTTGAAAGGGATCAGTCCAAACTCAGCTAGGAACACACAACACAAAGGACATGAACAACTTCTGATAGAGCAGTCGACATGGATGCGACAGTCACAACACACAAGGTAAGATAACACGAGCATCACTCACAGATCAGTTTGAGACGAGTGTGATGGTTGATATAGCAAGGTTAAGAGAAACGTCTTCGTAATGTTTGGTAGAGAAGTCGACACAAATGGTGATAGCATTAACAACATATGCAACACATTAACAATAAGATTCATATAATTACATGTGAATCAGTTCATAAAAAAGTACGTAAGCTAAACAACATATATCATTAAGACAACTAGAGCAGTCCAACTACAATAACAACATATGCATGAAAATGTGCTAGCTTTTATTATATAAATAAGTGTAAGTCACAATCATACAATAAACCATGTAATACTGCTAGCCCCATCAGTGGAACGTTACAACCACATCTGCCTGCTCCTTGAAAGAGATATACTAGCTTCATGCAGTGGAGAAGCCAATACTATCCAAGCCTTCTTCAAGATAGTATTAGTAGAAGCTTGACTGGCAAAAAGCCTATACAATGAGTTATGAGGGACTATTTATAGCAAAGGGTGGGTGACCCTTGACATTCCCCTTTTCGACAGTTCAACTACCCTCATGACTCTTCACCTACTTTATGAATGTTACATCCAAGTGCTGACACTCGACTTACACTTGACATGACTCAACATTACAATGCACATGTACTTATGTGAGGCAACGTGGCTTGAGCAAGCCTTAGAAGACATCATTGGCACTTGGTCCACTGTGGTGAGACCAAATCTTTGACATGCTTGTGATGGTGAAGCTGGTGAGCTTATGCCAATATTGGTCATCTGTGATGGTGTGCATGCACCTCATGGTGACATCTTGCTGAAGCAAACTCTTGCCTCGATTGCAACCGGTGCATTAGTTCGGCCCCTTCATCCAACTCGTCTTCTAACATGCACATGGTCTTCTTGGGTATAGTTGAACTGGAAACACACTGATGTATAGTGTACGTGTCGATCTTCAAGCATGTGTTGGTGATCATGTGCATCAACCTGCCAGAGTGAATGTCTAGCCCTAGTTGGGATGGATCGTTAACTTGTACTGGCTTAGTTTCATCCATGAGTGCATGTTATGCCCACTGTTGTTCACGTTCCTACTACAACTCATTGGACTATCTGTGCAGCTTCATGTTCTTCCTGAGTTGTTGCTTTAGCACATGCAACTCCTTCTTTTTTCCATCTTTTTCCTTCACACAATCTTCATGTCACGTCGTCACTTCATAGCCCAAGTCTCTAAAGTTCCTTTCATTATCAGTGGATCTTCTTGATCTTGTAACTTTGCTTCACCTCTATATTGTCAACAACCTTCCTTTTGCATTCATTGTGTTTTCTGCATTTTGTATGCTACCTTCAGTTGTTGTTCATGATGTTTCTTGCTATGAGGCTTCTTCTTGATGTCCTTGTCCATGAATAACTTGAGGTCTTTGTGAGTAGGTAAGCACATGGACACTTGATCGACTGCATCCCCAAGTGTGCTCTAGACAGTATGTTCATCTCTTCTCTCTTGGAAACCATTTTACCTATACTGCTGAGAGGCAGATGAACACCTGTGGTACCTGGAGAGATGGAAACACTCATAGCAAGAAATCTGTTAGTTGAAAATTGGAATGAAGATGAGAAATGACTTGCAACATACCTAGGTGAATGATCACCATGGTTATGCAACTTTGGCCGGGAGCTTAGGAGACCGATTGCCAAGATTGCACAAGGCACAGTCTGGGTTGTCGAGAGACTGTTTGATTGCTAGAACTACAAAATGCACAATCTAGTTGGGCAGTTGACTATTGGCCCAAAGATAGATTTGTACAAATTTTTGGGCTAAGCAGCCACCGACCTCCAGAAATGCATAATCCAATTGAGGAGGTCAGTGTTGTGCCAGAATTCACAAATCTAGGGAGGAAGGTGATTCTTCCTTCTCCAAATTGTGCAAAGCAGCCTTGCTGAAGGCACAGACTAGACCAAGGTTGGCCTGCCTCACCGACAAGCAACTGAAAGCAGGTAATTCGATGAAATGCATGGCGAGACCAAGTGATAGCAGAAGTGATAAACAGTGCATGCAAAACATGAATGGAAGATTTAGAAAATAGATCAGCATGCATGTGGGTGAGGTAGTTTGCTGGTTGGTCGAATGTTTGCGCAAAAAAGTTTCATGCATGCGACAACAGTGAGATAGCAACAAAAATTGAAATAGAGCTAAGACAAGCTAGTATACATGTAAATGACAGCAAGCATTCAAAGAAATAAAAAAAACAACCCTCATACAAGCGAATACACAAAAAGCGACAGAAATGCAGCACAAGGCATGGGGAGCGAGCTTATCCCAAAACAACTAAGATCAATGTGTTGATGGCTCCTAGATGTGATGTGGGATGTCAGAGATACAAGGTTGATGAGAGGCATGATATTTGCAGTGTCTGGTTGATGAGTTTTGATAACATCAAGGTTGTGATGTGCATGCCACAAATATAGGGGAAGTGACACTTGGAGGGAGGTTTTTGCATTGTTCTTTGCATGTAACCTCCAACTGCTAAACATAAGTCCTTGAAACAAGGGATGCCTTTGTATGCTACCTTGCGAGAGACAAGCCATGTATGCAAGTCTATTTTTCTCAGTACCAGAGGGAACTGGTCAACTCAGCTGCACATGCAAGAGACTACTTGACTGCTAAAGAAAAATGTTCATTCATGACTGTAAGCTGGGCTGACTTCCCTATGGGATTGCATAATTTCTAGGCCCAACAACTGTCTGCTGCCCATATTTACACAAACCCTAGGTTGAACTTCCTTTTGATGGGAAAAATTATGCAAATCCTGCTGGGAGGGCTGGTTAGCAAGATTACATAAGCTTGGAGCCCAATAGGATGTCAGAGGGATCTGTGTAATTCCTAGAGGGAAGGTTGGTTTCCCTCCATAAATGTGCAAATTTCACTTGCAAGCTACTCAATCTACCATTGGACCAAGTCCAGATGAGCATCCTGTGAAGACAAAAGATCAAATTGTGATCTATAGGCTACCTTTGAGCAAGAAAGACACTGAATCTTGAGGACTTGATGAAGCAAAGCAAGCTGTTGTGAAGGTTGGTAGGAAGGCTCCAAAATAGGCTGAGGAAAAATTTTGTAGGGTGGTTGTATCCGCTACAACATAACCCTTTTCATCTCAGTCAAGTAGAGTAAGGTGAGGGGGAAAACCTTAACAGGCACGTCAGAGATACAATAAACTACTTCTCTACTAGAACAACCTTTTCTGCTCTCAATAAGTTAGGATCCCTCTTCCACCTTTGAAATGAATAAGTGATATGCACAGTGAAAATGAAAAAAGAAGAAGATAATGTTAGAAAGTTCAAAATGAAAAATGAATAAGGAAAAATAAGAGAAAGGCTTCCTGCACATGGAGGTGATGCATGTAACTCTGCTGGGGTACTGACCAGGCTCACTGGTAGCAGAGCCATGCTTGTGTTCCTATGTGACTCCACTAAGGTACTGGCCAAGCCTGCTAGAAGTGGGGCAACACCAGAGATGAAACTAAGACTCTGACGACTATACTATTTGTGCACCTATATACCCCTCAACCCCAATTGAAACAATTGTGTTTCCTTGGCTTGGAATCTATGTCAATTGACCAACAGTCTAGAAGATGCTACATATTACATCAAGCTAGTATGAAACCAAGATGAGCTAAGAACCGAACAATACTTGTGAAGGTGTTAGACTTGCTTTTCATGAACAAGATTGATTCAGAGAGCTGGAGTTATACCAGTGTGTCACCAAGTGTTGCAGTAGCTACAACACCCTCCAATATTTTTCCTTAGCCTATTTTGGAGCCTCCCTTGCCAACCTTACACAACACTTTGTCTTGCTCCATCAAGTACTCAAGATTCAAATTTTTCCTCGCTCAAAGACAGCTTGTCGATCATAGCTGATCCATTCCCCTCATAGACTACTCACTAGGACTTGGTCTAGCTATAAGCTGAGCAACTTCCCCTTGAAAATTGTGCATTCCTGGAGGGAAACCAGCCTTCATCCAGGAATTGTACAATCCTCTTTGACAGCCTGCTGGGCTCCAGGATTGCGCAATCCTGCCAGTCAACCCTCCCAATAGGATTTGCGCAAATTTTCATAGCACCAGGCTATTCAGCCCAGGATTTGTGCAAATCATGGTAGCAGTCAGCTGCTCTATCGAAAAATTGGGTAAACCTCCTAGGCAGTCAGCCCAGCTCCCAGCCAGAAATGCGCATTTTTCTCCAGCATTCGAGCAGTCTCTTGCATGTGCAGCTGAGTTGACTAGTACCCTCTGAGACTAAGAAAAAAAGACTTGCATGCATGGATTTCTTCTCCTAAGGCATAATGCAAAGACATCCCTTGTTTCAGGGATCTATGTTTAGCAGTTAGAGGTTACATGCAAGGATCAATTTTGAAACCTCCCACCAAGTGTTGCTTCCCATAGATTTGTGATATGCATGTCACAACCTTGATGTTATCAAAACTCATCAACCAAATGTTTTAGAGCTCATTCCTCACATCAACCTTGTAGCTCTAACATCCCACATCACATCTAGGAGTAGTCAGCACATTCAGCTCAACTATTTTGGGGTAAGCGTACTTCCCATGCCTTATGATGCATTTTTGTCTCTTTTTGTGTTTTCACTTATGGGAGTATTTTTTACTTGATTTCTTTGAGTGCTTGCTGTCGTTTACATATATACTAGGTTGTCCTAGCTCTGTTTTAGTTTTCGTTGCTATCTCACTGCTTTCGCATGCATGAAACTGTTTTGCACGAACGTTCACCCAACTGACGAACTGCTTCACCCACAAGTATGTTGATCTGTTTGCTAAATATTTCATTCATGTTTTGCATGCACTGTTAATCACTTCTGCTATCACTTAGTGTCACCATGCATTCACTGACTTACTTTCTTTTATTTGCCCATCAGTGAGTCAAGCCAACCTTGGCCCGAACTCTACCTTCATCAAGGCTACATTGCGCAATCTGGGGAGGGAATACTCACCTTCCTCTCCAGATTTGCACATTCCTACCCACCACTAGCCCTGAAGACTATTTTGCACATTTATGGAGGATAGTGGTTGCTTGGTCCAAGAAATTACACAAATTTGTCCCTATGCTAGCAGTCCTTCCCAACTGGAATTGTGCATTGCGCAATCCCAATAGTTAGCAACTAGAATGGGCTATGCATTGCATAGTTCTAGCAGTCATCCAGTCTCCCAATAGCCCATACTGTTCCTTGAGCAATCTTGGCATTTGATCTCCCGACCTCCCGGCTGAAATTGCACAACCTTCATGATCATTTACCCAGGTATGTTGCAAGTCAGTTTTCATGTTCATTTTGGTTTTTGATTGACAGATTGCTTGCTATGAGTGTTGCCATGTCTCCAGGTATCACAAGTTTTCATCTGCCTCTTAGCACTACAGATACATTGGTTTCCAAGAGAGCAGAGTTGAAGACATCATTCGGAGCATGCTTGGGGATGCAGTCGATCAAGTGTCTATGAGCTTGCCTACTCATGAAGATGTCGAGTTGTTCGTATACAAGGACGTCAAGTAGTAACATCACAACAAGCACCATCATGAATAAAAGCTTAAGTAAGCATACCGAATGTATTGAATGCATCGCATGCAGCAAACTCAATGAATGCATGAAATGCAAGAGGAAGGATGTTGACAACACAGAGGTGGAACAAGGTTGCAAGCTCAAACAGGTCCATTGATGATGAAAGCAACTTTGGAGACTCTGGCTATGAAGTGATGGCATGACATAAATATCTTAGCAAGGTCGAAGATGGAAAAAAGAAGGAGTTGCATGTGCTAAAGCAACAACTCAGGAAGAACATGAAGCTGCACAGACATATGAATGAGTTGCAGTAGGAACAGGAACAGTGGTGGGTGCAACATGCATTCACAGATAAAACTGCAACTGTACAAGTTAAAGATCCATCCTAATAGCTAACATGGAGTAGACATGGTGAGCAGTGTTGTTGATCACATGCAAGGGATTCAACAACATGCATGTCATTGTGTGCATGCATGCAATCCAACCCATTCAACACACTCACCAAGACGAAGAGAAGAATCAAGTCCAACTGGAGTCGAACATGTACTTAGGTAGGTTGATGCGCATGATTAGTAGCACACACTTGAAGACCAGCACAGACATTATGCATCAGTGTGCTGGAAGTTCAGCTACACCCAAGAAGACCATATGCATGTTAGTAGACAAGTTGGATGTAGGGGCCAAACCAATGCACCAGTTGCAATGAAATCAAGAGTTCGCTTCAACAGGATGTCACCATGAGGTGCATACACACCATCACAGACAACCAAGATTAGCATAAGCTCACCAACTTCACCATCACAAGCATGTCAAATAGTTGGTCTCATCATAGTAGACTGAGTGTTAGTGATGTCTTGCAAGGCTTGCTCAAGCCATGTTGTTTCAGATGAGTACATGTGCATTATAATGTTGAGTCATGTCAAGTGTAAGTCAAGTGTCAATAGTTGGATGTAACAATCATAGAGTAGGTGAAGAGTCATGAGGGTAGTTGAACTGTCATAAAGGGGAATGTCAAGGGTCACCCCACCCTTTGCTATAAATAGTCCCTTAGAACTCATTGTATGGGCTTCTAGTCAGCCATGCTTCTACTAAGACTATTTTGATGGAGGTTTAGATAGTATTGTAACATACCTTAGCTTCTCCACTACACGGAGCTAGTACATCTCTTTGGAGGAGCAAGTTGATGTAGCTATAATGTTCCGTTGTTTGGGCTAGTAGGTTTACATGGTGTATTGTATGATTGTGACTTACACTTCTTTATATAATAGGAGCCAACACATTTTCATGCATATGTTTTTATTGTAGTTGGACTGTTCAGGTTTCCTAAATGATATATGTTGTTTAACTTATGTACTTGTATATGATCTGGTTTGTATGAAATTTATGAATCTTGTTGTTAATGCGTTGCATATGTTGTTAATGCTATCACCATCCATGTTGACTACTCTGCTGGACATTAGATAGACCTTTCTCATGAACCTTGCTATATCAACCGTCACAGTCATCTTGGATTGATCTATGAGTGTTGTTCATGTTATCTTACCTTTTTGTTGTGACTGCCACATCTGAGTGGACTGCTCCACCAGAAGTTGTGCATGTCCTTTGTGTGGTGTGTTCCTAGCCGAGTTGGGACTGATCCCTTTCAACCTAGAACTCACCTTCACCTTCCTCTCCCTTCGAAGTCTTGGTACCTCTTGTACACATTCCTTGGCTCTCTGCATCAATCACACCCTTGCTACTGGAAAAGTTATCTTACTTTCCTCTGTGCAACATTGTGGTCAAGGCATTAACTTATGACCCACTGCTGAGACTCCTACACCAAATGATTTGAGGTCTAATTGGGACTTCTTACCAAGGAGATCGCCTTAACATTTTGACGGGTCCAACAACGTCAACATACTAGTACAAAAATTGAAAGGAACACATGAGCAGAATGACATCAAAAGCTAAGATGAAAAATGGTCAACAAGTTAAAGTGATGGGTTAATCCAACAACACACATTCACACAATTGCATTAAAATTAGTTCATAAGAAAATGCATAAGTTAAACAACATACACTGCTAAAGCAACTAGAATAATCCAAATACAATAACAACATATGAATGAGAGCATGATGGCTCTGATATTATATTATAAGTGAAAGTTCCATCCATACATACACCATTGACAACCAGTAGCCCCAATACTGGAACATTACAGTCAAGAACACCTACTCCTCCAAAGAAATATACTCACTCTATGTTGTGGAGAAGCCAAGACTCCTCACAATAATCCCAAGTCTTTTCTAGGCCTAATCCTATCCAAAATCTTAGCTATCAAAGGGTTGTTCTATGAGTTATGAGGTTTTATTTATAATAAAGGGTGAGGTGACCCTTTACATTCCCCTTTGTGCCTCTTTGACTACCCTCATAACTCCAACTTCCTTACAAGTAACTCATTACATAACATGATGACCTTTCATATTCCACTAATGACATGTGGAATTTCACTTACAACATATTTAAAAATAACATTACATTTTCCTCATGTACTAATGTAAGAATATATAGGCTAGAGACAACCCAACAAGACAAAACACTATGATTCTGAAATTTGGGGAAAGACCAACTCGAAAATCTCCACTTGGTGCTTCTCGGTCACATATTGATGCCAAGCTTGGTATTGCATGATGATGTCCCCAAACTACTTGCTGGTGTATTTATGATAGTAGACTCTTTCCTCCATCGCATACGGGTATATGGTCTTTTAACTTGTGTCCAACTTGTTCTAAAGTATCTGCAACATGGTGTTGACCATGACGGGACCACCAATGTACTTTTGCATGTTACGTGTGCTTAGCTCCAAGTCTTCCCTAGTGAGATCTCGTCTTAGCTACTCCATGTACTCATCGATCGCTAGTCGTACTTGGTTCTTGTGTTTAGTGTTAGCAATGGAACCTATATCTATTCACTCTTTTCCTCGACTGTTGGTTATGTTGTTTGCTCTGTTATTGCACCTTGCCTTTGTTCTTCTTCCCGCTTCTGCTTCTCTTCCTGTTCTTTCCTCCTCAGCTCCCATCCTTCCTTTGGTTGTTTTTTTGCTTGTTGCAGTATTAGTTTTGCTACCTACAAACTCTGATTTTCACTCTTCCTCTTCTTTGTTGGTTGTGTCCTCTTCTTCCTTTTTCTTTTGCTACCAAAGCTCCTTACATGAAGATTGAATCTGCTTTTACTCTGTAACTTTGTTCTCCCTCTACTATGTTAACAACTTCCTCTTTCCTTGATCTTGTACTAGATTATTGCATTCTACAATTGTTGTTGGACTTGCTACCATGTTAGTGTTGACTCCTTTTCTATGAGTAGATGAGTGTCTGCATATATTGGCCTATTAATTGGAGCTTTCTCAATTGTTTTCCTAGTACTGCTTTCAATGGTCTCTCTTGAAGCATCTTTCTTTGGTGCCATGGTACAATTGCTACTAGAGAGAAGTGCTTCATGAGTGTGGTACCTGTCGGACATAAATGACACTCATGGCAAGCAAACATTAGCTCTTACAAATCTAACATCATAGCATGATCAAGCATCAATCAGGGCATCTAATGAGAGATATTGTGCAAGTTTGACTAACAGGGGTAGCTGACTAACTATGGGAACTGCACACAACTCAACCTCAACAGTTAGTGTGGAAGATTGATGACTGGAATTGCGCAATCCGTAGTTTAGTCTCGATTACGGCCTGGGACAGACTATAGATTGTGTAGTCTTAGTGGTCACACTGGGAGATTGGCTCCTAGAACTACACAATGCACAATTGGAGCCAAGCCAAGATAGGTTTTGTGAAATTCTAGAAGCCAAGGCAGAGGCCTTGAGCTCCTAGATTGTGCATCGCATTCAGTGAAGTGTGAGATCTGGGCAACGGGAGATAGATATTCCCATGGGGAGTGTGAAAATCAAGAATATCTAAAAGATTATTTGATGATGAGTGCAAATCTGACTAAGTGATGATGTGTGAATGTGAAACAAGTGCAACAATTGATAAAACTGAAGGAAAAAGAAGCATGTGAAGAGAGTTGCCACAAGAGCAACTTTGGTGCAAAAATGGGAAAACTCATGTAACACTTGGGAAAGACACCCTATAACTTGAAAAAACACTTCTACAAGTTAAAACTTTGACATTCGTTCAAGGAAACAAGTGAAACAATACTCTCACAAGCTAAACCATAAAAAGCGTCAGAAAAAGCGATAGAAGATAATAAAAGAAAAAAGTCACCCCGAAAAGTGACAAAAATGCTCTGAAGGTTCCTTGATCTCCTTAGGAGTGCTAGAGCTCAATGATCAAATGTAAAAATGAGCTCTAGATGTGTCCATTACATAGAATTGAGCCAATTTGAATTTATGACACGTATACCTAAGATCAAGGACAAAAGCGGCACTTGGCGGAAACTTCTAAAGATAGCAATGTGCCACCTTCGGGAAACTAACAATAGATCCCTACTTCCTAGGGATGATTCTTGTCCTTTATTTTTATTATTTTTATAGGGGGAAACCTACCATGCATTTCCCTAAAATATTGCACATTTCTGCGAAGGACAAGGAAACTCTCTAGCTCATGCATTGTTTAGTTTCTGAGCACAGTGAGGTCCTGTGCAATTTCTGGGCTGAGTGGGTTTGGGCCACCCCTCATGCTCTGTGAAATTTCCAAAATTAAGGCTAGTTGTCAATTGGCTCTATATAATTTTTGAGCTTAAGGCTCACTCTCAGTTTGGAATGCACAATTCCCAAGAGCAAGGCTAGTTTCCCTCAAGGATTGCACAGTTCACTAAGGCAAGCCTGGAACCAGGTGAAAACCAAGTCAATAGATTAGCTTGTGGGTTAGATAGTAAACCAAGTAATAAAACACAAGTCATAATGGAAAGTATGAAGCTCAATCAAAGCATAAGTACTCGGGTTAGTGCAAGATGAGTTACTATGATTTAGGAGGGAGGCTCCAAAATGAAGCATAGGTAAAATTTTGGAGGGTGGTTGTAGTTGCTACAACATTGGAGACACACTGGTAGAACTCCAATTCTCTATATGGACCTGGTCTTGTGTAAAGCAAGTCTAACTCTTCCAAAAGTATTGTTCTATTCTTTGATTGTGATAACTTCTTCACTAGCTTGAGTTAAAGATGTAGTCCATACCGTCTATTTATCGATATCACACATACCAAGCCAAGTCAAATGAGTTGTTTCGATTAGGAATGAGAGGTATATTGATGCACAAGTAATTTAGATGGTCAGAGTTTAGGTTTGATCTCTGGTGTTGCTCTATTGCCAATAGGGCTCGAAATTACCCCGATAGTGTCACTTTAGGAACACAAGCATTGCTCCATTCCCAGTAAGCCTAGACAATACCCCAACAGAGTTACTTGCTTCACCTCTCTGTGTAAGAAGCCTTTCTCTTCTTTTGCCTTTATTTTATTTTATTCATTTAATTTTTTTCATTTTTCAAAGAACTGTGCATAGGCACTTATTTATTTCATGAGGTGGAAGAGGGATCCCGACTTACTGAGAGAAGAAGAGGTTGTCCCTTCAGAGAAGGATGTTTATATATACCTTTGACATACTTGTTAAGATTTTCCCCCTCTCCTTAATGTTACGTCTCTTTGTGGTTGTGGGGAGAGCGACTGCCATTGGATCTTCAGAGGAGACGATCGGGCGGCAGGTAAACAATCGTGTAAGTCGCTGCGACGGGAGCCGTTAGATCGGCGGGAAAAAATCAATGCCTGAGGTTAAGGCGATGAGTTTATGGAGGTGCAGAGTCATATGGGCATGGTTTTATGGGGTTTTAGCCTTTGCACGTGCGGTTTGCAGCAAAAGGAGTTTTGTTTGGCTTTTTTAGAAGAAAAGCAGAAGAAATGGAGATGAAGGGAGAATGGGCGGGGCAAAGGGAAAAGGCAAGAATAACTGTTACGAGCTCATTTGAAGCATAACCAAACCAACCAAGCTCACTTCTGATTCTCCAATATCAAAGATATGTAGCAAAGATAACATTATCAGTCTTCTTCTTCTTCCATGTTTGTTCATTATGTGGCTTCGAAGATTCTTCTGGAGGATTTTCAAGTCTGTAGTCTTTGGCTATGTGTCCAAAGTTTCGACATTTGTAACATTCAATATTAATTCTTAAATGTTCAATTCTATTGATGTTTCGTTGAGCCCTGTGAGGTTAATATTTGATAAATCTCCTTGAACTGTACTGGTTCCTATGGTATGTGCAACATTCTACAAATTTATGACCAAATTTTCCACATGAATAACAATAGCCATGCAAAATATGTTGGTACCTGGATGGAAATCTTTGTCGGGGAATTGTCTTCCAAGGTTGTTCTTGCGAATCTTGTCCAATGACGTCTACATGTCTGTCATATCTCATAGGTTCTTTGTATTTTGTTGCAGAAGGTCCTACTTCTTCTTTGTAACCGAGGCTAGTTTTGTCATTGTAAGATCATTGATTGTTGATGAGTTCTTCGAACAACCTTGAGCTATTAGCATAGTTTTGGACAAATTTTCCCTTCTTCACTTCCTTATGTAGCAAGACTACTTCGGCGTCTAATTCTTCCCTTTTTTAGTTGCTTTCTTCCAACTGCTTTTGAAGTGACTCTTCAATACATTTGTGTTCTTCAACTTCAATTTTGAGACCTTGAACTTGTTCTTCAAGAGCCTTGGAATGGATCTTCTCAGCCTTGAGCTCTTTTATAAGCTTGATTTCCTCCTTAGAAAATTCTTCTATGGTCAAGCCTTCTTCTTTGTCATTTGATACCTCTTATTTATTTTTCTTGTCAATAAACAATATTCTCTCATTGGTTTCTTCTTCACTCACTGTCTTCATCAGATGATGAGCTATCTTCTTTGGAGAGAAAGTTACTTTTGAATCCTTTCTTCTTGCTTTGCTTGTTGAATATCTTAAGGAATTTCTTTCCTTTTGAGTTTCCATCACTTCTGTTTCGAAATTTTGTTGTGAAATACTCAAACTCACCACAACCGAAACATATCAATGGAAGTTTACCTTTGAATTTTCCCTTACCAAATTTTAGTTTTCTCGTAAAGTAAGCATTTTCTCCATCTAAAAAACCTTCTTCATCATCTTCCATTTCTTCACACTTGCAAGTGTAGGTGCAGGTCTTTGCCTTTGAAGGTTGTTTGTCCTTATTGGTTTTCTTAGATTAGTTTCTAGATGTGAAGTACCCTCTTCTTAATCAAGTCTCATTTCATGTGCTATGAGAACTCCATGTAATTCCTCTTTATTGAATTTGTCCATGTCTTAACTGTATTCTAAGATCGATACCTTTGGGTTGAATCTTCCTGGTAACGTTATAAGAATCTTTCATATAATATTCTTGTCGTCAATAAGATCTCCCAATCCTTCTAGATTGTTGGTTATTTCATCAACATGTTGGAAGTATGGAACAATGTTGTCATCTTCTTTCATTCTAAGTTGCTCAAATTTTGCTTTGTAGAATTGAAGCTTTGCTTCTTTGACATTTGAGTCACCTACATATATATTCTCAAACTTGTCCCATACATTTTTGGTAGTTTTACAACCCAACACCTTATGATAAGTAGATTTGATAAGTCCACTAATAATAATATTTTTTGCTTTTGCATCATTTACCAAATTTTTCTTACCTTGTTCATCCATGGTTGGTGTAAAGCCACTTTGAACAATGTCCCATACTTTGTAACCTTGTGCCAAGAGATAGACCTCATGCTTCCTTTCCAGAGTGCATAATTATTTTCATTGAATAGAGGTACACCATTCTTGGTATGCTCCATGATCTCCTTCCAGTTGTTAAACTTCTATTGAAGGAACCAAGCTTTGATACCAATTGTTGGAAAACATTAAGGGGGAGGGGGTGAATCAATATTTCTTAGAAATTAGCACTTTTAAATATTTTCAGAGCATTAGTTAATCTTCAATTATTATTAATGTTTATGTAGTAACAACAGTGAATACAACAACACACGAGGCACAAAAAATTTATGTGGAAAACCCCCTTCGGGTCAAAAACCACCGAACACTTTTCTAATAATTCTTTAATATTCAACTCCAACTAAAAAGAAAGCTCAAACTTCCTAGAATCTAGAAAAGCATTCTTCTCCACCTCCCACTGGATGGATGCTCCAATGCCCAAGATTCTTCAGTAGTCAACTGAAGAGATGCCCCAACACCTAATGAGCTACAACTCACCCTAGCACCATGCTACCACCCTATAGAAGAATAAAAGAAGAGTGCACTCCCGTACCATGGAAAATGGTCCACTTTACAGTCATGTAGAATGATGTAGAAGAAGATGACACACTAGACCATTACTCCAACTATGACACAACCACCTAATGATGATCCTAGACCTCCCAACACTTCCTCTTTGACTCTTGGCTGATAGACACTTGTACAACTTTTACAGAGATGCTTTTACAATGACTCTATACAATGATACTTTTACACTATTTGTATACAGTGATGCCCACTTGAAGATGTTAGAAAATTATATATTACGGAGTAATGGAACACATAAAATATTGCAGAAATATAAACACAGAAAACACATAAAACAAGAGAGACATAGATATATGTGGTTCACCTAGTTTGTGCTACATCCACCCCGAACAGCCAGTCCTTCCATTCTATTATCCAGCAAAATGAAGAGACGCAACCTACAGTAGATCCGTTGTAATATCCTTTTTTTTCTCTCACAGCCTCACCTCTCTGTTTCTTGCTTGGAGAATACACATCTATTACACAACCTCAATACAATGTCCTCATACAAAGACAAGGGTTTCCTTCTAGGGCAAAAAACCCTAAACTAAACATAAGTTCTACCATCAGATCATCTGCCTAATGAACAGCTCAGATTGACTAGAAATTACTATACTTTTAGAAGGAAATTTTACATCTATTTTGAACTTTCGGGGCGCTGCCCCCGAAACCCCCGCCGGGGGACCAGTGGCCCCTGGACCCCCTAGCAGGGGGGATCGGCCCCCCTGAACCCCCGCGGGGGGGGGACAAATCCCCCCTGCACCCGCCCGTGTGGAGGGGTGTACAAAACTTCCTGGGGTATACATCCGACTGAAACAAAGACCTCTGAACAATCATGGTCCACACCCAACAATCGCCCACTTGGAGAATGATTGCAGCAACTCCACTGTTGCTTCATTTGCTGGAAAATGACTCCTCTTTGGAACTGGTTGTTTCTCATCTTCATCGTCATCCTTGAAGACCAATTGAAACTGAGCATATTCTCAGTTTCTCCCTGGTTACAACTTTTGTTAGCATATCTGTAGGATTCTGGCTAGTGTGTATCTTTTCCAGCTTCAACTCTCCATGTTCTAACATTGATCGTATGAAATGGTACTTGAGTTGTATGTGTTTAGTCCTGGAATGAAATGCTGAGTTTTTTGCAAGATGAATGGCACTTTGGCTATCACTGTATAACGTGCCCATATCATGCTCCTTATCTAATTCACCCATAAACCTTTGTAACCAAATCATTTCTTTACTAGCCTCTGTAGTAGCAACATACTCTTCTTCTGTTGTTGAAAGTGCAACAACACTTTGGATTTTTGAAACCTAACTGACATCTGTTCCACCTACAGTAAATACATATCCTATAGTGCTCCTCTCGTTATCTTTGTCACCTGCCATATTTGCGTCAACATATCCCTATAGAGAAATGTTTGAACCACCAAAGCATAATGATTTATTTGTGGTACCTTTCAAATATCTGAGAATCCATTTTACTACCATCGAATGTTCCTTTCCTGGATTGTTCATGTACCTGCTTACAACTCCCACTGCATGTGCAATATGAGGCCTTGTGTAGACCATTGCATACATTAAGCTTCCAATTGCTGATGCATATGGAACTTTAGACATATAATCCAATGTCTTCTTGGTCTTTGGCACATTCCTTCTAAGTTTGAAATGGCTAGCAAAGGTGTACTAACTGGTTGCATTGGTGCATATTAAATATTTTCAACACCTTTTGTATGTACTCATTCTGAGACAATGTTAATTTGCAATTTTTCCTGTCTCTAGTTATTCTCATACCAAGGATTTGTTTTGCAGCTTCCAAATCCTTCATTGCAAATGAATTTTCCAATTTTCTTTTGAGCACATTTATTTCCTACATGTTAGACCCTGCAACAAGCATGTCATCTACATACAATAAAAATATAATATAGCTGCCATCATTTTGCTGTTTCAGATAAACACAATGATCAAAATGACATCTAGTATATCCTTGTTCAGACATAAACTTGTTAAATTTTAAAGACCACCACCTTGGAGTCTATTTTAAGTCATACAAGCTCTTCTTCAACCTGAACACTAGTTTATCCTTCCCTTTGACCTCATATCCTTGTGGCTGCTGCATATATATCTCTTCCTTCAAATCCCCATGGAGAAAGGTTGTCTTTACATCTAATTGCTCAAGATGCAAATCTTCAAATGCTACTAGACTTAAAATAGTTCTGATTGAAGTCATTTTAACAACAGGAGAAAATATTTCATCAAAAGCAATACCTTTCTTTTGTGCAAACCCTTTCACCACAAGTATAGCTTTGTACCTTTGTTTTTGTCCATCTTCTTCCTTCAGCCTGTAAACCCATTTATTCTTCAATGTAGTTTTTCCTGCAACCAACCTGACTAAGTCCCAAGTCTGGTTATGCATTAAGGATTCCATCTCTTCTTCCATGGCTACCTCTCACTTCTTCCTGCTTTCAACCTGCATTGCTTCTTCATAACATTTAGGTTCACCAGAATTAGTCAACAATAAATAATATAATGAAGGAGAGTATCGTTAAGGGGGTATACTTATCCTGGTAGATCTTCTAACACCACTTTTAGGTGTGTGGGGTGCCTGTTGCTGTTGTTGTGGTTGTTAATTATTATTATTTTTAGGCACCTTTACTTTTTCAATGATTTCATCAAGAACTGTGTATTCCTTGTTTTCTTTTTCTTGTTTCTTTTCCAGCAACTGATTCTTATACAAGACCTTTTCATTGAATATTACATCTCTTCTCCTAATGATTTTTTGATTTTCATAATCATATAAGCGATAACCAAAATCATTAACACCATATCCAATAAAGGTACATTTCTTTGACTTTGCCTCAAGCTTTGTTCTATTTTCTTTATTAATATGGACAAATGCCTCACAACCGAAAGGCTTTAAAAAAGGGTAGATTACCTTTTTACCTGTCCTTGCTTCCTCTAGAACACCACCATCCAAGGAACTTGAAGGCCCTCTGTTTATTAGATAAACAATAGTATATACAACATCTTCCCAAAATTGTAAAGGCAATCTTGCATGCAATCTCATGCACCTTGCACGCTCTATGATTGTTCTATTCATCCTTTTTGACACATCATTTTCTTGTGGTGTTATTGGAACTGTCTTCTCTCTATGAATTCCATCATCTGAACAATACCTATCAAACTCTTTGTTGCAATATTCACCTCCATTGTCTGATCTGAGACACTTCAATTTCTTTCCTGTCTCAATCTCAACCAAAGCTTTCCATTTATTGAAAGTATCAAATACATTAGATTTATTCTTAATACAATAAATCCAAGTTTTTCTAGTTAAATCATCAATAAAAGTAATATAATAATGAGATCCATCGAGAGATGATACCTAAGCAGGTCCCCATACATCTATATGCACAATCTCTAATTTTTCGCTCTTCTTTTCTTTCTCAACTCTGAGAAATATGACTCTCTTATATTTTCCATAAATGCAATTCTCACAAAAGTCCAAATCGACATTCTTCAAACCCGCAACAAATTCCTTGAGTGAAGAATCTTCATCCCCTTTTCACTCATGTGTCGGAGCCTATGATGCCATAATGCTACATATACTCCTTTGGAAGTTAAAGCATTAACAAAGTTAGAAATACCATTGCATAAATACAATGTACCAACCTTTTCGCTTTTTGCTATTACCAGGGCTCCTTTGGTGACCTTCCAAGATTTATCTATGAAATTTGTCACACAACCTTCACCACCTAACTGCCTTGTTGAAATCAAATTTTTCTTTAGATCTGGAACATGCCTTACCTCCTATAGTAGCCATTGGTTTCCATTCTGCTCTTTTACAAGAACCTTACCCATTCCAACAATTTTACAGGGTTTATCAGCACCCAAATGGACTTGCCCAAAATCTCCTTGAACATAGTCATGAAAATATTTCTTATCGGGTGTGGCATGGAATGAGGCCCTTGAATCTACCACCCAGGAATCAGTAATATTTTCAAAAGAAAGAACCAAAGCATCTTGTAACACCTCTCCTGTCACATTGGCTTCATGATTGTTTTCTTGTTGTGCATCTCCTTCTTTTCCTTTCCGAGATCTACAATATTTCTTTAGGTGTCCTTTCTTTCCGCATTTCTAGCACACTATCCCCAACCTAGACTTGGATATACCTTTCCTTGATTTACTGTGATATCCTAAGCTCTTTCCTCTTTCCATTTTTCTTCCCCTAGACTCTACACTCAAAGCATTACCCGATGTCTCACCGGAGCTTTTCCATCGTATTTCCTCCCTAAGGATAGCACCGACAACATCATAAAACATTAAAGTAGTAGATCCGGAAACAAAGTTACTAATGGCCATTACTAAACCATTCCAACTTTTTGGCAATGAGTACAAGAATAACAGAGCTCTAACTTCATCAAAGTTTACCCCTACAGAACATAACTAAATTGTAATAGTATTAAAATCATTTAAATGTTCTGCAATAGATCCACCTTCCCACATCTTCATATTAAATACTGTTTCATAAGAAATACCTTGTTTGAAGCCGAGGGTTTTTCATATAGTTTCTCCAACACCTTAATCAAACCCTTTGTCGTTGTTTCCTTCGAAATGTTGAAGGAAACCGACATTGTGAGGCACAAGTGTACTGTTTCGAGTGCCTTTCTATTGAGAAGGTTCCATTCTTCATCTATCATACTCATCGGCATCTTTGTTTTTTCGCCCAATGGTAGGTGCAGATCTTTCTGATACATATAATCCTCCATTTGCATCATCCATAGTGAGAAGTTTTGGCTGTTAAAGTTCTCAACCCTAAACTTACCATCTTCCGCCATTGCTCCCACTGAAAATAGGAACCCTTCTTTCCTGTGAGCTTATCAGCCAAATAAACCTTTGACTTTGATACCAATTGTTAGAAAATTATATATTACGGAGCAATGGAACACATAAAATATTGCAGAAATATAAACACAGAAAATGCATAAAACAAGAGAGACAGAGATATACGTGGTTCAGCCAGTTTGGGCTACGTCCACCCCAAACAGCCAGTCCTTCCTTTCTATTATCCAGCAAAATGAAGAGACACAACCTACAGTAGATCCACTGTAATATCCTCTATTTTCTCTCACAGTCTCACCTCTCTATTTCTCGCTCAAAGAATACACATCTATTACATAGCCTCAATATAATGCCCTCATACAAAGAGAGGGGTTTCCTTCTAGGGTAAAAAACCATAAACTAAAAATAAGTTCTACCATCAGATCATCCACTTAATGAATGGATCAGATTGACTAGAAATTACCATACTTTTACAAGGCAATTTTACATCTGTTTTTAGCTTCGATGGCGCTGCCCCCGAAACTCTCGTCGAGGGACCGCTGGCTCCCGAACCCCCCGCTGAGGGGGATCGCCCCCCTGAACCCCTGTCGAGGGGGAGGGGGGGGGCGGCAAGTCCCCCCCACCCCCCCCCTCATGGAGGGGTTGACAAACTTCCTGGGGTATACATCCGGCTGAAACAAAGACCTCTAAACAATCATGCTCCACACCCAATAGAAGACTTCATGTGGTGAACTTATTGTTGTTGTTATGCACCTTGATTGTTGTTGTTTTCATGCTACCCTTTCTCATTCTTTAGAACATTGATTATGTATTGAGTCTTCTATTGATGAATATATAATACCTACAAAAATTCTTCAAGAAAATACCCATGACATGATAATAGAAAAACTTGCTTCATCTTGTAGAGCATATGTCAGTGCTAAACAAAAAAAAATAGAATACAAAGAACCTAATGAATTTAAGATATGAACATGCATATACAGAAGATACTTACCTATATCTTACCTTTGCTACATCATTTTCCTGCACCTTTCTCTTTGCTGCCCTAGAAAGTCTGGTCCTTTGCACCCCTTGACAACACTTGATCTAGTGTTTCTTACCTTCTAGGAGCACAATATTTAATCTGATGTATCTCTATGATTTCAGATCCCCAACATTTGTTCTTTAGCCCTATAGAAGCCCTCTGAGTCTTCTTTCCAATGCCATGGGTCTGACCCAATATGGACTCTTCAAGGCAAAGTTATGTCCAATATCTCACAATGACCTAATTATGGACTAGTTCGGTAGAGCGAACTTGTACGATGTGACACATGTCACTATTTCTTCCTTCGGCTCTAAAATTGATATATAGAAAACTACAGTCTGTGAACTATCCTCTACTTTTTCCAGAATTTCAATCCTCTTCTCAGAGAGAGAGTTTTGATGATTTTCCCAAGGTCACTTCTTTGAGATGAAATTCGTAAGCCTGTAACATCCCTAAATTCCATAGATCATATCTCCGACAATATAACAAACCAAGATCTGAAATTCGGTCAAGATGTTCATGAGGATTTCGAATAAAATGGGTTTTAATTTTAGAATCTAAGACTTCAAAATGAAGTTATAGTGAAAATGCCACGATTGCTACATTTGGAGGATATATGAGATTTCTTTTATAGAGTTGAGAGGGGCTTCTATAGAGAATGTTGGAGGGATTTTAGGAGCTTAAAAAATTATCAATTAATGACTATTCAATGAAAAAAACCAATTATGAGTGCCATGCCACAACCCCATAGTGTTTTATCCCACTAACCGGGGTTACTTACTTTAAACATGAATATCTCTCAAACTGTGAAGAATTACTTGGCATGCCATATATCAACGGAAACATCTCGACAAGTAGAATCCATCTAGAAGATCCTTGACTCTAAATAGAGTAATTTGTGAAGTGAAAATTCCCTTGCAAGATCAGGGTAGCTCTTGGTGCTGCTTGGGTTGACATCAATGACAACCTCAGATCATCTTTAGATCAACAATGATGACATGGAAAAGATCGAATGGAAAGTCAAGTGAATGACCCAACCTATGAAAGTCAATGATGAAGGGAGGATATCCAAACCTGCCATGAAACATAGAGTGTCATGTTCAAGAGTGAGTTGATGAAACAACTAATAGGATTTCCAATTTTCTCCCACCATCTATGGCAGGTACCCCAATTATTTTTTATCGCAAGCTTGAAGGGGATAGCATGTGCTTGCAGTGTAAGTTCATCCTTCAGATGAATTTGACCTAGTAGGTTTAATGAGCCCTAGGAAGGAGAAGCCCATGTTCGTCATGGTGATGAATCCAATGTCGTTTAATTCTTCAACGATTCCGAAAAAGGTGTAACTTAGTATCTTTTTCACATTTAGAGAGTTTGAAAAAGACACGGAAAACAAAACTCCACATGGTCCCTTTTCCTACATTTGTTTTTCTCGAGCCCGAAAAGCTAGAAAATGATACTTGAGAAAACTGCTTCACCATTCCAATCCAGTAGTAGCTTTTTTGTAAATAGTTTATCCTAGCCTGAAAAAGGGGTAAATGTATACTGGGTAAATGATGTTTCGCATCCTTTAACAAGTTGAAAATGACAACATCTCAGCAATATGTTTGTGTTTAAAAGGTCAGAAAAGAGCTTAAAGTAGACCCCACCATTTTATTTCCTTTAAGGAGTCAAAAGTGAAAAATACTCGGTGATCTTTTCATTTGAGTTTTACGAGCCAATAAAAGAGCTTAAACGAGACTCAAGTATCATCATCAACAATTCGTCACCTGTCATTGCACAAGAAAGGTAAATTCATTATATAGTTCTAAGGCAAAATAGGTCAAAAACACATTAAAAGACCTGATATTTTCATAAAAGATGAATAAAAAAGGGGAAAGAGTAATCACTTTTTACCATTTACCATTTTAACTTTGTGTGAAGAGCTCTTTACCCTTTTGTGCCCTAATATTTTTGGAGTAGATTGCGGGAGATCTGGGAAGTCACTTGCTGAGCCATCAACTATAGGTAAGAGGCAAGACCTTAAGCTCCATTTTCATACTATTTTTACTTATTTTTATCCATTTTTTGGATTTCATGGGAAGGATTTGGCAAAAACAATTCGCCCTCAGTCATTGCGATTTCCGAGAACATATCTACGTCGACTGGGGGTTAACAAAACCACCAATCTCACTGTCAGTGCCATTGTTTTTAAGACAGTGGTGCTAATGCCATGAGCAAAGAAAAAACATGTTTTTTTCTCAATTTGGCCACTTGAATCCCAATTTCTCCATCAAAAGATGATCATTGACTTGATTAAATGGTTTTTGTAGGAAGAAAATCATTGAAAATGGTGGATTAGAAAGAATGAGAGCATGAGGATATAGATACTCAAGGAATAGATGATCCAAATTGCTTGGAGGGTGCGCTCCTCATGTTTCTCACACCAGGGATGCGGGCTCAACCCGAGTTGCTACAGTACTTCATTAGTGGGACATAAATCAGGAAATTTTCATCATTAGTGACCAAGAGCTAGAGTTGGAGACTTCAAACATTTATTTCATAACAAGATTGTCTCGGAGAGGGGAACTAGTCAACCCATATGGGTCAAGGCCAATTGGGGAAAGTGTTTCCATGCTACTTGTTGAGCATTGCCCAGAAGCTCTCAAATCCAAAAGTGGTAGGATCAAGATCACAACTATTTGGGATCTTGTGTTGAGACTGTTACTGTTGACCATCAACAAGTGGTTGGGTCCCAAGTGTTGCATAAGACTAACAAGTCAAATTTCTGTATGCTATGAAGTGCACAGTGCCCAGTATTTTTAACTGGGTGTAATCTATGAAAATCAACATGAAGCACCAGCTATCAAAAGATAAGGTGGGAAACCTGAAGCAATTTTGCTTTGGGTTTGTGCTAGTGACCTTCTTCTTGGAGTGGGTTCCATTGTTACAATACTAGCTAACTGAGGTGGATCCGTTGATCCCACGAGACCCACGGGTGGTCTGTTGGAGTGAGTTGATGCCCAGGGTTATAGGGGGGCAACGGATGTCCTATAAGCCTGCCTTCTTCTCATGGCTATGATGACAAATGATCTTAGTGGAGGATTGGCCTTACAGTGGTACTGACTTCCCCGGAGATCTGGATATATTGCTCCCAAAGGGGGTGGAATTTGATGTTGAAGGTAAAAAACAAATAATGTTTTTAATGTTTTGATGTTTTTTATTGTTTTTTAAATATATGTATTCGTGACATTTTAATTTTATGAATGCAGATGCTGGACTAGAATGCCCTGTCGAGATGTCCCTAATTGCCAAGCGTACTGCTCGTTAGTTCAATGTCTCTCCTTATCAGGAAGGAAGCAATAATGAGGGAGAGATCATGCGGAACCTTGAGGAATTAACCCACGGTATCCCAAAGTATGCTCGGGTGGGTGATATTCCGTGCCAGTACCAGAGACACACAGTGGGAGTATCTGACTTGATCCACTGACTCCTGACTTGTGTAGTCCAAGCAGTTACATGCTACCATAAGCATCATGCTACTTAGTGCATAGGCGTAGCATTCCACATTTGTTGAGGCCTGCGAGCCACAAATATATAAGGCCTACGAGCCATGGATGTTTTTGAACACACATATTATTTTTTGGGGTTTTCATGTATGACAAACATTATTGACATATATATATGCTATATTTTCCAGCTTACTTTGATACAAATGATTTGTTTTTTATTTTTACATGTTTTGCAAATGTCTATCTAGCACATAATTAGCTAATGCATCTGTCAATGTATTCATATGTTTAGGAATATGATGATATATAATGTAATTAAAATTTATCTCCAATAAATGAATACATAGATACATTCTCAATATCTGAGGGTTTTTGATGGAATATTGCCCATTGAGTTGAAGAACGACAAGCTGGAAATCGAGGTTGACAACCAGATCTCAGATGCCAAGAGCAATAGCTTCAGACAAAAATTCAATAACTATGCTATACTCAGTGATGTTATTAGTTGTTTGACCTATATAAATACCTTGAATATCAATCAACTCACCATGGGGGTCATAAATGGCCCATGTTGCAGATGATAGATTCTGGGTACTTCAACAAGCACCATCAACGAAACTGATGTGAGGAGGCATAGACATCTAAAAAGCAGGGAAAAACATAATAAGTAGGAAAGTTGCTTGCAAAACAACACACCAAACCACACTGCACAAAAACTGAATGACACACTTATCGCATAAAAGTAACCATGCAAGATGACCTAAGTATAGTAATTTTTGAGATAAAGCCCATTACAGGGCTTTTCTAGGGGATTTCCCTCGTAATCAATAAGTTCATAGGCCCCTTTTTGTAATGCACATTTAACAATGTAGGGCCCATGCCACATGGGTTCGCAATTGCCTGCCCCCAGCTTATCATTAGATTGATCATATAGAAGGACCAAATCGCCTTTGAAAAAATCTCGAGGAGAAACAGACTGATCAAAATGGGATTTGACTCATTCTTTCTATGCTTCGATGACCAAAGTAGCAAGATGGCCAGTCTTGTCCAGTCATTCTAAATACAAGAGATGCTCTTCCTAAGTTGAGGTCTAAGGGAGAAGTTCGAAAGCCAGCTTGAGGGATGGAATTTCGCATTCAATCGGTAAAGTTGCTTCCAGACCGTAGACTAGCTAGAATGGTGTAAATCCAGTTGTATCCTTGGTCAAGATTTGATAAGCCCACACCGATGAAAAGAGCATGAGATGCCAATTTGACTTGTGCATCCCAATGGTGTGCTGAAGCATTGTAACCAAGGCTTTGTTGATAGGTTCAACTTGGCCATTGGCTTGAGGGTAATATGGGGTTGATCCATCATGACGTAAACCCAACGTAGATGTCAGCTCAGCCATCATGCAATTACAGAAGTGGGAGCCATGGTCAATGACAATGGCCTAAGGCACTCCAAACTTGTAAATAATGTGATTGAATAGAAATTGAGTTGTCATTTTATCATCTGCAGAGTATGTAGGCATCGCTTCAAACCATTTGGTGAAATAATCCACAGCAACAATAATATAGCCATGCCCCCCGACCGAACAAGGGTTACATGTCATATAGTTGATGTCCCATTTGGCAAAAATACCAACGGTAATAACGGGGTGTAGGTAAGTGGGCGAGGCTTGCATTTTTTGCTGCTAAATTTGGCACTCATGGCATTTGCAAACAATAAGGATGCAATCCTTGAAGATGGAGGGCCATAAGTAACCAATGTGAAGTATTTTTTGAGCAAAACCATGTCCAAACATATTAGCATCACATGCCTCAAAATGGAATTCATTTAAAACTCTCTCAGCCTCCTCGAGAGTAAGGCAATGGCGAAGAACTGAATCGACACTAACGTAGTATAAAGTATTTCCAATAATATGGTAGGGTTGGGAGTGATGCCGAATGCGCCAACGATCATCCTTAGTCAACATAGACTGGAAGGTGTATGTATGGAGATACATGATGATATCACTATACAATGGGTCGAGGGTGCTAATCAGGAGAAGAGTCTCATCTGGAAGCTGCTCAGTGGCACCAGTAGGAAGAGATGAAGAAGGAAGGGAGCAAATCAATTTGGAAAAAACAGTGATTTCTTAGATTTGGAAGTCATTAACACCAAATCAAAATCTTGTAGGATGAAAATCCATTTATAATACTTGCCCCCTAGCAACTAACGAGTCAGGATGTAGGTCATGGGGTTGCATTCAAAAATAATAGTGGTAGTGCATAGGAGAATGTAGTGTCAAAAGTGTCGAACAACCTGGACGGCAACCAAAGCCAACTTCTCGACATGAGCATAACATGTCTCAGTGTCGAGGAGATTGTGACTAAGGTAGTTAACAACATGTTTATTTCCTTCGTCATCATCTTGTACCAACACCATGGCGATGGTGCTAGCAGCTGTAGCGAGATAAAGGAAGTAATATCGATGATAATTCAGGGGATGCAACAAATGAGATTTTATGAGAACAGCCTTGAGGTCATCAAAAGAATTTTGGGAAGTTTCATCCCAAACAAAGGGGGTTCCTTGTTTGAGCAACCAGGCAAACCCTGAAGCCAACTTAGCATAATTTGGTACAAAATGATGGAGGAAATTTTCTTTTACCTGCAGACTCTGCAGTTGGTGTAACAAAGATGGAGGGGGTAAATTAACTATGGCCTTGGCTTTAAGAGGATCAAGGCAAATGCCTACCTTAGAGACAATAAATCCAAGGAGTTGTCTAGATTCAACACAAAAGACACACTTATGCAAATTGAGCCGAATGTTGTAGTGTTGGCAACGACGAAAAAATTGCTAGAGATGATCAGGGTGATCACGCCACTTACAAGAATGATCAGGAAGGTCATCCAAGTAAGGATTAATGATGTTTCATATGTTATGGAATGCATAAGACATCTCCCTCTGAAATATAACCCAAACATTTTTAAGGCCAAAGGGGATCTTTGTACATGAAAGTACTCCACGGATAGATGAAGGTTGTCTTATTTTGATCGATCGGAGAAATGTTGATCTGGTTGTAGCCAGAAAAACTGTACATGAAAGAAAAGAATTCACTCCCAACACATTCATCAATGATTTGATCAATGAAGGGAGTGGGGTATTTATCCTTTGGAAAGGCATGATTTAGATCATGGTAATCAATTCAAATGTGGATCATGCCTTGCTTCCTTTTCACTGGCACAATATTGGACACCCAATTTGTAAGAGGGATTGGATAAATAAATCCAGCTTTGAGAAGTTTTTCAACTTCACCCTTAACGGCGACCACTTTTCTAGGGTGCATTGGGCGGAGCCGTTGGCGAATAGGCTTCACATGAGGATAAGTCAATATTTCGTGCACGACTATACTTGGGTCAATGCTAGCCATTTCTTCATATGACCATGCAAAAACATCCCAGAAATTTTGGAATAGACGAGTATAGAGCTTGATCTCTTCTAGAGAACAAGTTATCCCGATATGGATATTTTCAATAACACTAGGCTTGATAGAAATAAAAATTGTCATCGTTTGGGTAATGTTACCCATGTTCCCTTATGGCCAAACTTCATGAGTCATGATTGGTGTCTGAAGTGGTAGGGAGGGGAACTGAGAAGAGAAATACTTGAGACAAGTAGACAAGATTGCTGGGCTAGGCAAGAATGAGGAACAATGATGAGTATCGTTCCAAGGTATTTATTATAGAGACATTACTTCCATGATACTATTATCAGAAAGAAAAGTCTCAGCTAAGGGATCAGGAGATTCCAAAGCACCAAGCCATGGGGATTGAGAATGCGCATCAAGAGAGGTGTTTGAAACAAGCTAATTAGAGGAGACCGAAGTTCAAGCTGAAATAATTTTCACGTAATTAATTTTAGTGGGACTTAACAACATTACCTCACCCCATGTGTCAACAATATCCAGAGAGGGAATGATCCAAGGATCAGACTTGACCAAAATCATGTTAACAGAGGCAACATGAGGAGGTGGGAGTGGAAAGATACCCATCAGAGTATGACCTTTAAATATTCCTACCCTAACACTCTAATAAGGAGCACAAGTGTGCTTGACATATAGAACATTTCCATTCAAGGACGAAGAGGAAAAGAAGGATAGTTGGTCAACGGTGACTATCTTACCTTGGTGGGGAAAACGAATCACATGGAACAAGGAGGAGGTTACATCATACATGGCATGGGTCCAAATCTGTTCGAGTAGAAGTTTATAATTGAGATTAGTGTCAATGATCTCTACTTTTACATGCACTATCTTGCCCTCCAAAGTAATGGCAAGTTTGGGTAAGACACCAAATGGTTACAAATTGCGCCCATCAAAATCTTTCAAAGTTTTAGGGGACTGGTTCAGAGTAGGAGAACCAATTTCCTTCCAAAAAGCAACATATATGATGCAGGTGGAAGCACCTTCATCGATGATGGTCTTGTGAATGGTTTTCTCATGGATGATGACCTGAATGAGAAAGGCAATTTGATGAGGCAAATGTGGAATGTGGTTTCCAAGTAAAAAAAAATAATATTAGAATCATTACGATCAATACCCCCAATAGCCGATAGTAATGATTTCCGCTGAGAAGGAGAGCTTTGAAGGACCTCGAGAGGAGACATAGATGATGGCACTTGAGCCAAATCCTCAACAATGTTATAATGTTGAGCAGCTCGAGTGTTTTGAGTGTACAAGGTATTTCATAACACACTTCTAGAAGGTGGTCGAATGGCGAAGTCAGGATTAGGTCACTCTATATGGAGAGGACCAGAACTTGACTGGGTAGAAGAAGAAGGGGCACCTTCTTTTTCTTTCCATGCTGTCAGAGTAAGATTTTGATAATCTTTTGTTCTGGTAGCCATGTTAATCGATGTACTTATCATGAGCACTTGTGAACATGAGGAAGTAGATGATTGAAGCTAGTATACCATTTGGGTCTGTTGGGATGGAAAGGGCTCTTTCAGGACAGTTAAGGTCCCTTTGAGCAACTGAATAATCTCATATATTTTGGGACAATCCTTAGTATAGTGATCTTCCTCACAAATGGAGCATGGATACTTAGGCTTCCATTGGAAAGCATAACCTGCAGACAACTTAGGAGGACCCTATTTTGGGGCATAGGCTTTGCCTTTGCCTTTGCCTTTCTTCTTACCTTTCGAGGATTTTTCTGCTGTGGTAGAATGAACAATGTGGACCTATAAGGTTTTACCAGGGCTAGGTGGATTCTGAGAGGGACTATTGGAAGCAGTGTTTGAGGTAGACTTCTATTTGGAAGAATATTTTGCAGGGGCCTAGGACACTGAACCAATTACTCCATCAATAGGAGGTGTATCCTGTGACTTCGGTTTTGTTTGATCAGATGATGGCCTCAGATCATCGGGTAATAACTCATACAAAGTACCAGACTGAGAGTAAACAATATACAAGTACAGGGCATGAGAAATGGCTTGCTCCTCCGTGACACACTCACCCATAGCGATATCACGAGCAATTCGAGCAACGAATGATTTGGTGAACCATTCAGCCAGTAACTGATCAGCAATATTGAATTTGATTAGGTGACACCTACGTCTCCATTCATGGATGTGATCAGAGATGGGGGTTGCAGTATTTTTCTTGAGTGATGTAAGCAAATAGGTGTCTGTTTCATAGCAAACAGGCAATTGGAAATGTGTGAGAAAAGCCATGGCTAAAGAGTTGAAGTCATAATAAGTACTTTTACGGAGCTCGATGTACCACTTAGCTGTAGTGCCTGTGAGAGTTCTTTGGAAAAGATGGAGACGAATAGAATCGTCAATGTAGGAATTCGAAGAGCACCAGAGGTGATATGTCATTACATGGGCTTGAGGATCTTCTTTTCCTTTCCCAACAAACTTCAGACAATCACTAGGGATCTTGGATAAGACCGTAGGCCAGTAGGGTGAATGAATAATTGGATCATTTGTGAGTCAAGGCACATCTGACAACTCTAGTGTAGCCAAGAACGAAAATTGAGTATTGAAAGGCATTGGAGGTCGATAATCAGGTCCAAGTAGAGGAGCCCAACCCTACTGGTAAGGATTTTCTCCCCATAGTGGAGGGTTTTGTCCATAGAGAATTTGATTTTCCCCCATTATAGGTTACCTTGCTCGTATGGATAATTTTGACCTCGAAAACCTTGAAATTTTCGAGCCATAGGTTATTGATAAACAACATACGGGTTAAAAGGTTGTTGAGCCTGTTGACCTTGGACATATGGGTTTTGCACCTACTATCCATGGACATAAAGGTTTTGAACCTGTTGGCCTTGGGCATAAGGATTTTGGACATGTTGTCCTTGGACAAAAGGATTTTGAACCTATTGCCCTTGGACATGAGGATTTTGGGCCTACTATTGTAAGACTTGACCCTGACCTTGTCCTTGCAAAGGATGCCCCTGTTGATATGTATATAGGGGTTGCTATTTCCTGGGTTAACCTTACTACTATGAGGCTTGTCCTTGTTGTTGCAAAAGTTGTCCCTATGGCTCCAGAGGTTGTCCTTGCGAAGACACAGGTTGGGAGGTTTGCTGAACATACTACATTTGTGGTTGCATGGTTTGCTACGACTATTGCGAGGGTTGCCCTTATGGATGTTGTAGTGGTCCCTATTGTTGCATCATCGGCCCCTGCTACTGCATGGATGTCCCTTCCTTCAGTGAAGGTTTCCCTTGTCACTGTAGAGGTTGTACTTGCTGCTACAAGGGTACTTAGATAGTTCCTAGATTGAAACCTTGAAAATTTCCAAATTGTATTTGGCCATAGCCACCAGGAATTATGGTCAAATCAGGTTGAATTTACTGTCCATACTGAAGGATGTAAGGTGGATTTACCATTCCTTCAGAACCATATGGAACATAAGTTATTGAGTACTAAGCCTGAGCCTCATAAGGTTGTTGATACTAGAAATTGCTTGACCCAGATGGACCAACGGGATTTTGGACCTGTTGGTACTGGACATTGCTTGATCCAACAGGACCAACAAGGTTTTGAATAGCACTAGAATAAGGCTGGTTCACCTTAACCATGTGAGCCTGTGGGCTACTCATATTACTTATGCCCGACACCATAGAGACATTCAGATTCTGTCCCCCAAGTGGTGGCACATCCTGTGCACTTACTGGAGGGATCGAAGGATTGACAAAAGCAGGACTCGATACCATCGGTTGCACTAGATGCGTGACTTGGACTGACGAGACAAGAGGGTTCAAAATGGTGGGTTGCATCGAGACTGAAGCATTTGTAGAAATCACCATCTATTGGGGGTTCATGTTCCGAATGAACGAACCTATGGTAGACATAGAACCAGATGCCCAAACAGGATTATGATAAAGTGAAGAGACACTAGGTGTACCTGAGACCAACTATGCCAAATTCACATAATTAGGATGTAAGTACCAATAAAAACTAATGGGAATGCTTCCCGTGTAGGGGAAACTGATAGGAGGAAACTGATATTCTTCTTCTTTGATAGTGTGTGGAGTGGAAACCTTCGAGTGTCTCAGAGAGGAGACTAGAAATTCACCTTTAGGTTCCATAAACAGAAACAAGCGATGATGAACAACCAAAGATATTCAAGGGGATAATTCCAAAGGAGTATCCGGCTGATTGTACGAACTATATGGACGCTGTGGTGATATCACAATAGGGTCAAACAAAGGATTCAGAGGAAAACAACTAGTCCAAGCTGATTTTCAGTAGTCGGCTGACTCTCGGGAGTCTGAATAGGGTTATCCGGAGATTCCAGACCAATATCAGAAAGTGACCTAGTATCTGAAGGAGGTGGAGGATGAGATGAAAAAGGTTGAATTCTCATAACAATTACAAGTTCAACACCTTGGACCTCAAATGACTGCAGTAATGCACGAAATGGCTCCTCAGACAATCTTTTAGATAGAGGAGAGTAAGAGGAACTAGGTGAATTGGATGGTTCAGCCATGATGGCTTCATCTTAATTAACAGGAAAAGAGAGATACAATCCAAGGCTTTAAATTTACTTTAAAAGGAATACTCACAATTTGGTGTAGAAAATACTAACAAGGATGTTATGATATCGTGGGCAACAATTTTTTAAGACACAAAAACAAACTGGTCCTCTTTCATGTTTGAAGAGTCGAGAAGGAAGCAAAGGTGACTCTATCACTTTCGATTTGAAGCGAGCTCGAAAGGACAAGTGCTCGGATGATATTTTAAGCTTAAAGAGTCAAAAGGATCAAATTACTACTCAGGATGATCTAGGTAAAAATTATTACTAGGTAACTGTGAATTGCAAAATACCTCCCAGCAAACCGAGAAGTATGGCCAAGCGATCTCCCCGAATTCTATGTTCGGTATATTATAGCTTAGATGGATGGGAGATAGTTCATATTCTCATGGGAGAAGGCCTTATCTCTTCAATTAATTCCATCCTAATAAGGGAAACGATCCCAAACTGACCTCCTCCACTCCATCCAGCCTAACCATTTACCAAACTTCCATTGCGAAGCTTCTAGAGTTGGAAGCTTTGGCTCCATATTTAGAAAAATTTCCAAAAGAGGATCGGCACGACTGAGAAAGGGCTCATTCGATTCGATTAACACTAGGGATAGTTATAATCCCTACATATCGACACAAGGAGGACACGGGTCATTAGCGTCAATCTTGTAAACTGGGATAAACAAAAGATTTTTGGGAAATGATGCAAAAGGGAATTGTTATGCTCATGAAGAGGGACATAAGGGGAGTTTCTTCATGAGAGGAAAGCATGTGGGATTCACTGTAGAGATCCTCCAGGATCGTGGACGGGGAGTACAGGGACAGTGACAAAATTTTGTGTAACAATTGACTAGAAAAAATACAAGATCCTCGTAAAGAGAGGAAATAGACAGATAACCAAGTGTTGATAGCTTTAGAAGTTCCTCTTGGATTTCACCCTACTTATCTCAAGAAGCCAAAAATGGTTTCATATGGAAACTAATCCTACAAGTCCACAAGCAAACGAAAGAAGTGAGATGAAGAAAAATAGAGTAAGAAAAACAAAATAGGAAATAAAACACTACTCCTACTCCTAAGCTAAGCAGATCATGGTCCAACAAACGTGAAGTGATATTTCCAATGGAATTATTGGTGCACTGGTTGACCCATGTAGGTGGTAACATGATTGATAGTAAATATATTCAAGTGTACGAACAAACAAGAAAAATAAATAAATACAAGCAAAATCATTTAAAGTTTGAATGTGTCCACATAAAAGAAAAGATTGAAAGAACATGAAAGGCACTCTGCAAATGTATCATGGTGTTCTGTCACATTATGCGTGGATGACAAGAATGTACACACCTTCGAACTTGACAAAACAAGAAAACATGAAGAAAGAAGAAAATTTTCATTTCGCAACACTTCTTTCTACATATGACTCCTTCGATGCCTGAGTGATAGGATTTGTGATTCTGGTGGAGGATGTGAAAACTGTGGATTGGATTGATTTTCACTGTGAACAAGATATTGAAGAGGAGCCTGGGGAGATTCAACAAATTTCCGATTGGAAGTGGAATTGACCTGAAGGCTACAAGAACCTGACATAACCATATGTTCAGGCTGAAGTGTCAAAGTTTCCACTTCATCAGAAGATGGATAATCAAAGACCAGTGGCTTAGAAAGATCAACAGTAGGTGAATCAGAATCATGATCAAATGAATGAGTGAAAATCACAAAGACGGGGTGAATGAAAAACAAAATATTTCACCCTCTGAGTCTCTAGAAAGGAAAGATAAGAGATCGAGTGGATGTGGGAAGATAGATTTTTCCTCTCCACAATTAGATGACAGAATGAAATCCCACACATTTCATGAATGATCATAAGTGGAAACATCTAGAGATGGATTTTCATGAGAATGGGAAGAAATGGTAGAACCGCAGAAGATGTTAGGATAAAGCGGACAAGGTGCAAATGAAAGGAGGTTATCCTTTGCTGTAACTTGTTGTTCAAAATCCCACACATACTCATCAAGAATGATAGTGCAGGTTGGCTGTCCAACACCAAATTCATCCACAACTTGATACCTGTGAACATCAGATATGGAATCCGAAATGGATGAACACAACACACCAAAATCCAAAGGATCAGAGGAACCAAAGGACAAGGGATGACGAGATAAGACCACATGACAACCATTAGGCTTGCAATCCAAAGCTGCAAAAAAATCCTAAGTAGGTGAGGTAGAAGAAGATGGTGATAGATCAATAGGTGGATTCTCAACTTCTCCCACCTCAACCTACAGAGATAGAGCTATTTGATGAGAAGGGGACGGAGGGTCACTTGGGACAACAACCTTTTCCATCTCAGATTTAGAATCTCTAACACTGAGGTATGTTGGGAAAGGTTCGGAAGATTCTAACTCATGTGGATTCTTATAGATGTGAACAAGATACTAAAATATTTCCTCCAACATTTTCCATTAAACTTCAACTTCAGGAAATTCATAACAGTAATGAAGAAAACGATCATGAAAATGATAAAGAGATTTTTCATGTCATTTTCAAAATTTTAATTTCTTTTATTAATTACTTTACGGTCATAAAGAACAAAAACATGACATAATTCTTTGAACATGTGATCAAAAGAGTGTATAGAGGTTGTGAGCAATGTGTGATTTCATTACTTGATGCACCCTTCAAACGTGAAAGTGAACAAGCCACAAGCAATGTCATCCGTGGGGACATCATTCTTGTCACAGAAGCCCAAAGAGGAAATTCCATGAATTAATAGGGATGTTCCATTTTTTCCATCAAATTTGTATCTTGACAAGTCATATATAACATCCACCAACACATTACAGTCAAGAGTGTGAGAAAAACATTTCGGGGTTTTGATTATGAGCTAATTCATGAATGATGTGCAGAAACTCAAAATAGACTTCAAGGGCTCAGCTTTTCATCTAGCCCTCCTTCTAGCATCAGAAATGTTGATGGTGATGGACCTGCCAACATTCATGGGATCTCCCTGGTAAGAAGTCCCAACTAGACCTCAGATAGTTTGGAATAGGATTCCTAGAAGTGGGTGGTAATGTAATGCCTTGACCACAGTAGCGCACAAATATTAGTGTGATAAATTTGAGCTAAAGCAAGTGTATGACCTTGTAGCGAGTCAAGTCAGATACATGGGGGTTGTAACACATGGAGAGGAAAATCAAGTGTGCCCATTAATATCTTGTAATAATACGCAACTTGAAAGGAATGCATGAGTGGAATGAAATCACAGGCTAATATGTAGAATAGTGCACAAGTTAAAGTGATGGGCTAATCCAAAAACACTCATTCAACAATATTCATACGATTTCATCCAAATTTTCATAAGCAAATGCATAAGTTAAATAACATATATTTCTAAAGAAACCAAAATAATACAACTATAATAAAAGCATATGCATGAAAGTGTGTTTGCTCTGATATTATATTGTAAGTCAAATTTCCATACATACATATACAATTGACAACCACTAGCCCCAATAGTGGAACATTATAGTCAAGAACACCTACTCATCCAAAGAAATATACTTGCTCTACACTATGGAGAAGCTAAGGCTCGTCAAAATACTCTGAAGCCTTTTCTAAGCATAAGCCTAGCCAAAATCTTGGCTCACAAAAGCCCATTCTATGAGTTATGAGGTTCTATTTATAAAAAATGGTTGGTGGCCCTTTATGCTTTGTGACTCTTTGACTACCGTCATGACTCTTCAATTTCCTTACAAGTAACTCGTTACATAATATGATGACCTTTCACATTCCACTAATGACACTTGGAATTTCACTTACAACACATTTACAAATAATATTACATTTTCCTCATGTACCCATTTAAGAAAAAATAGGCTAGAGATAGCCCAACAAGAAAAAACACTATGATTCCAAAATTTGGGGAAATACCAACTCAACAACCTCCACTTGGTGCTTCTCAGTCACATATTGATGCCAAGATTGGTACTACATGATGATGTCCACAAACTTCTTGATGGTGTCTTTCTGATAGCAAGCACTTGCCTCCATGTCATATGGGTATATGTTGTGAAACCTATGTCCAACATGTCCTGAAGCATGCGCAACATGGTGTTGACCATGATAGGACTACTAATTTACTTCTGCATGTTATGTGCACTAAGCTCCATGTCTTCCCTAGTGACCTCTTGTCATAGCTGCTCCATGTACTCATCGATCTCTAGTCACACTTGGTTCTTATGTTTAGCATTGGTAAGGGAACCTGTATCTGTCCACTCTTTTCTTTAGTTTTTGGCTATTTCATCTCATCAACTTTTATTGGTGTTGTTTTCTCTATCATTGTGCCTTGCCTTTGTTCTTCTTCCCACCTCTACTTCTCTTCTTGTTCTTTCCTCCTTAGCTCTTGTCCTTCCTTTGGTTGTTGTTCTTCTTGTTGTGGTCTCAGTTCAACAACTTGCAAGCTCTGCTTTTCTCTCTTCCTCTGCTTTGCTATCTGTGTCCTTTGTTTCCCTTTTTTTCTACTACCAAATCTGCATGCATGAATATTGAATCCTCTTTTACTCTACATATTTGTTCTCCCTCTATTATGTTAGTAACTTCCTCTTTCCCTGATCTTGTACTAGATTTTTGCCTTCTACTATTGCTGCTAGACTTGCTACCATGTTAGTGTTGACTCCTTTTCAATGAGTAGTTGAGTGTCCAAATATATTGGTAAGTTAACTGGCGCTTTCTTCACTTCTTCCCCAATATTGCTTTCAATGGTCTTTCTTGAAGTGGCTCTCTTTGATTCCGCTGTATAATTACTACTAGAGAGAAGTGCTTCGTGAATGTGGTACATATGGGATATAAATGACACTCATGGCAACAAAAACATTAGCTCTTACAAATCTAACTTGACAACATGATGAAGTAGCAATTGGGGGATATGATGAGAGGGGTTGCACAATTTTGACTGAGATGGGTGATTGGTTGACTATGGGAGCTGTGCACGGCATAGTCCCATCAGTTAGTGTGGAAGATTGATGAATGGAACTATGCAATGTGCAGTTCCAGTCTGGGCCAGGGTCTGGGAGAGACTGCAGATTGTGTAGTCTCAGTGGCCAATATGGGAGACTAGCTCCTAGAACTACCTAGTGCGTAGTTGGAGCCAGGACAAGACAGGTTCTGTGCAATTCTAGAAGCCAAGGTAGAGGCCTTGATCTCCTAGATTTCACAATGCATGCAATGAAGTGTGAGATCTGGGCAAGGGGACACATATCTTCCCATGGGGAGTGTGAAAATCAAGCAGATCTGAAAGATGATTTGATGATGGGTGCATATCTGATTAAGCTTTGATGCATGAATGTGAGATAAGTGCAGCAATTGATAAAACTGAAGGAAAATGAAGCATGTGAAGAGAGTCTCCACAATAGCAACCGTTGGTGCAAAATTGGGAAAACTCGTGTGACACTTGGGAAGGCAACCTATAACTTGAAAAAAAACTTCTACAAGATAAATCAAGTTAAAACATTAGTAGTCATTCAAACAAACAATTGAAACAATACTCTCATAAGCTAAAGCACAAAAATCTAGAGAAAAAGTGACCTAAGACAATAAAAGCAAAAACTCACCCAGAAAAGTGACAACAATACTTCGAAGGTTCCTTGATCTCCTCGAGAATGCTATAGCTTGATGATCGAATGTAAAAATGAGCTCCAAAGGTGTCCATTACATAGAATATATACAATTGGAATTTATGACATGCATACTTAAGATCAAGGAAAAAAGAGACACTTGACAGAAACTTCTAATGATAGAAATGTGCCACCTTTAGGAAACTAATAATAGATCCCTGATTCCTAGGGATGCTTCTTGCCATTTATTTTTCTTACTTTTCTAGGTTGGAAACCTGAAATGCATTACCTGGAAATATTGCACAGTTATGCGAAGGACTGGGAAACTCTTTGGCTCATTCACTGTGCAGTTTCTGAGCACAGTGAGGTCCTGTGTCATTTCAGAGCTGAGTGACTATGGGATACCCCTCATGCTCTATGCAGTTTCCCAATTGATGGTTGGATTTCAACTAGCTCTATACAATTTTAGAATTGAAGGCTCACTGTCATCTTGGACTGCGCAATTCCTTAGAGCATGGATGGTTTCCCTCAAGGATTGCACAGTTCACTAAGGCAAGCCTGGAACCAGGTGAAAACCAAGTCAAGAGATCAATTTCTAGGTTAGATAGTAAATCAAGTAAGAAAACACAAGTCATAATCCAAAGGATGAAGCTCAATCAAAGTAAAAGTATCTGGGTCAGTGTGAGATGAGTTGATGTGATTTAGGAGGGAGGCTCCAAAATGAAGCGTAGGCAAAATTTTGGAGGGTGGTTGTAGCCATTGCAATAAGTTCCTTCATTTTCCCTATGTGGATTTATATAGGAAGGGACCCGTAAAATGAGCCATTATAACATGAGAAAGAATCAACAAACAAATTAGGGTGTAATGAATAATCATTGTTAGAGAAAATACGATTACATGATTCTCTATTGACACAATCAGTATCATTATAATATGAGACTTAAGTTACTATTTTTTTATTATCCTCTTTATGATAAACATTAAGTTTACCATAATTTGAGCTAGTTTCAGTAATTGAATTGGTTTCATTGAATGTACCTATACTTTCTTGAAACCATTCATTAGTAAGTATTACAGGTGTTGTTTGAACATGATTATTAATGTTATTAGTATACTTAAAAAATAATCATTTGTATAATCAAATGTAGCATGTACACTTAGAAAAGGAAGATTTATTGGTTTAGCATAACAATTTTTTATACAAGGAATAAATAAGAGATGAAGAAACCATTCATTTAGGTTAGTGTCAGAAGGCTTATCATCAATGTGAAATTTGAAAGAGATTAATTTAGATGTAATAAGAAAATCAACCAAAGATTCACCTTCTAACCTATGCAAGGTTTCAAGTTCTGAACATATTTCTTCATATTCATAATCTTGAAATGTATGTACAAATTTAGCTACAAACTAATCCCATGTGTGTATGGAAGCAACTGGGAATGATTGATAATATTCCTTAACCGAGCTTGCAAAGGTGAAAGTGAAGACCCTGCACATGATAGCTTAATTGATATCATATGAACTACAATTATGTATATACTAAAGAACATATTTACTTGCAATTCTTTCACTATTACCATAAAATTTGTCCCTAGACAAGTGTTTAACTATGTTCATTGGATTGTTGCATCAGGATTTTCTAGAAGCACACTTCTAGATGGAATTAGGGAAGGAGCAATTTTAAAAATATTTTTTTGTAAATGTAAGTCTCCAAACAAGTTAGTCTATTAGTGGCCCTCCTTCTAGCACCAATTTGTTGATAGGCACAAATATTTTTCTAGAAGTTGATAGAATGGAAAGTTGTTGGAATGGGCATTTCACTAGCAACAAGGGAGATGCCACCCTATCAAAGTCCAAATTTATGCTCTTACTCATTTGGTGTGGTTGATCTCACTGGATTAAGGTCTAGCTACCTCTAACTAACTCTAACCTAAAATCAATGTTACTCCTAATCTAACCTAATATAAAGTTTCAAGTCTAATCTGTTATTTACACTTTCCTTGTAATGTTGATATGGGATAAGCATTGGTGGTACAAACTAGTAAGAAGGAAAATGACTCACTTACAATATTGTTAAGAGATCACAATTGGAAGTATTATAGATTGGCTAATATGTGGGCTCAGCCAATCCATTGGAAAAGTTTCTCTCCTTTTAAGGGAACTTTCAAATAAACTTTTTTAAAATCCAAACTAAATAAAAAGTGAAAAAAGGAAATTGGATTAAAACGGAAAACATAGCTTTGGTTGTGGAAACAGTTCTCATAAGAAATATAATTTTCACTAGTCATGCTCTATGACAAACTCTTATATCACAAAAGCTTTCATAGAGACATAATAGATTCCAATCCAAAGTATAACAAGAGATTTCACAGATGGCAACAATGCCCAATCATACAAACCAAAATGTGAATCTATGACAATACACTAACATCGAAGGTATCCCACTACACTTAAATTGATAATAATGTCCAAATTAAATACAATGCTCAAAATCTAAAGGTCTCTAATGTGTTCTTACAACTATATAATCCTTCAAACAATCATTCTATAGTCTTCAAGCTCTACCTTGGAAAATTTCTCACAAAAATGCCAAATTGCTCTTCCTCATGCAAAAACTAAGTTGCTAGCAAAGTTCTTCCCAAGAAAATCTTGATCTCTAACTAACCTACATAGGCTCTGCTATCGTGATTCTATAAAGGAAGAATTCCCCTTCATTCTTCACACCATTTTATTTTATAATATATTTACATTACAAAACCCTTGTTCTATTGAACAAACCATTATGGAATAAATTATGTTAAATTATGTTGAACATGTCTCACCAATTTTTGAAATCCACGGACTAAAAATTGTTTGTCTAAATAAAAGATATTACTTCAATATTGAACTCACTAGCAAGGTTTCTTGAGCTTTAACTGCAGTCTAGATGTTCAGGAGTGGACCTCTCCTCAACTTAATCTCCACCTCCAACAACAAATACAATCTTAGTAAGAATTTCATTGTTTGAGTTCTCATATAAAACCAATAAAAATGGCTCACAAAGAAAGCAAATTTGAGATCAAGAACCAAATTTATTTAAATCATTTTATCTAGAATATTGGAATCCAAATGCTACAACAATTATCAATTAATATTATAAATTAATCTCCAACTATTAGTTTAACACAAACTATAAAATTTCATGTGTATGAATCTAACAAGATTTTTCGGATTTATTTTGTTTTGCATGTCATTAGCATTTGATCTCAACATCAATTAAATTTTGGTTTTTAAATATACTGCGGATTTATTCTTATTTTTCTAGTACTGATGTGCTACATGAGTGCGTGACACATGGTGGGAGACATTTATAGATATGGATCACCAACTTGTATGGCGTGTTTCATCAAAATTTGTAATCATTGTTTATTTCGTGTCCATTCCCCATCGCATATCCATGCATTTGAACTATGCTTTGATCATCACATCACATATATCCCTCTTTCTGGCTGAGCCATTTTGACACATTAAAATGCACTAGATTTGGTATGTGTTGTGGATTGTTGACCTCTTAGTCCCTCTTTCTTAACCATTTCTTGACCCATAGAGTACTATTTTAATTAATTATTCGTATTATATTAAAAAAGAATCAATATAAATAATTATGATTCCTAATGACTACTTTTTAACTAAATTTATAATATTTTAATTAATTAATAATTCCTAGTTGCCATTTTTAGAATATTTGTAACTAATCACCAACGGCTAGTTTTCAATGGCTAACTCTAGGAAATGATGCATCCATACTATTTATTCTTGAAGTCTGGTTGATTTTTTTACCTTGTCTTGAGGATGAACCACATTAGTTGGTATGAAATGTCAACCAAATATTAATGATTACAAAAGAAATTTATTTACAATGTGGTTCATAATAGTCTTAGATCTAACATATGTACATGTGTGGGTTAGTTATGAAGGATAGTATCCTGTTGTTATATGCATTGTTGTCATATACATGATGAGTATGCTCATTGCAACTAAGATCTTGATGTTATATTTATTGTGCTAATATAGATTAGCCTATGTAGATGATTGTGGGTATGATACTCAGGTATGAGTCAATACAATTGTGATATCATGTTGTACTAATCTAGACTGACTATGCATATGTGATTGTTATGCATGAATGAAAAATGTTTATGATTTTATGATGTGAACATGTTATCTAGTTACTATTATGGATACCATTCCCTTATTTATGTTTGAGTTGATGTGTTATGGAGTTATATCATTCTAATCTAGATTGATTGTGCAGACAATATAGCGTCCCCTGAGATACATTAAGGTATGAGTTCCTTATGTCATGTATTTGGTGTTTGAATGTTTGATTATGTTGTCTATTTGGTGTTTGAGTGTTTGGTGTCTATTAGGTCATCTATCTATTGCTTGAATATTTGATTAATTGCATTATATGAATTTGTAACTATAAGATTGCATGAAGAAATGATCTTGTTTTAAGATGGTTGTACTAATACATATGTGTCGAGATAGTTGATATGTACTTGAGTGTAACTAGGTGATAGTTGTAGCATTATGTATTATGACTGATGAATGTGAGTTGATTGTTGATTATGACATGGTTGTTAGACTTGGTAAAGGTCGATTTCAAATTAATAGATATGCTATCTTAATCCTTGGAACATGTTGTTGACATGTGTGTTCAGTTACAAGGTATGATAAATGCTATATTTCTATATGTGTTTATATACTAACACTTGTGTGTTTATGGTAGTATGATACAGGGAATTGCATGGAAAAGGGACTGCCGTGAAATCTTGAAGAAGGCTCTGGTTGAGCTTTCCCTTGGCAGCACTAGGAACCATGGGGATTGAGTCATGTTGTTTGTTGATAGTCGTGTTCTTTTGTTATTTTGATGTGTTTTTGATTTATTTTTTGTCTTGATTGAATCTAGTGCATGATCATGCCACTTTGTTTGTGGTGTCTTATTTATACTGGTTTTCATGGTTTTCTTCTTGCTTGTCATTTCTCTTGCCTCTTATGTTTTCTAGGTCTTGGGAATTGGTTGGGAAAGATGAAGTTAATGGAGCTCGAGGAGAGCTGAATGAAACCCAACAAGTAATGTACGATAGATGAATCCCACTATAGACACCCTCCTCCCACATTTACCCAAGCTAACTAGTCCACCAGGGTAAACATGTGACAAAGAGTCACTAAGATATGATTCAAGTCCCTAAGTTCATTTAAGGAAGTGGAATCGATGAACCCAACACTTTAGAGACCTCCCATAGGCGTTGTAGGACCCATAAGAGCTAATCCACCACTCTAGGTGCCCAACCCCTGAGTTAACCTAGCCTTTTAATGAATTGACCCCCCCACTCACTCCCATGACATGGGCATGCTTGCGAATGGGACCCTATATGTTCTCCCACAATGCCTACAAGGGAGAGACTACAGTCTTTTTCAGCCAGTTTTGTGCTAGAGACTGTGAGATTTAAGCCACTTTCTTAGGGCTAGTCTCCAAACCACCTCCAAAACTTGATGAGACTTTTGAATATAATAAATGACACCAAGTGAAATCCTCTAACACAAAACTTGATCAAGGACTTGACCTAACCAAGCCTAACAATGACAAACATTTCATTGAACACATTGTGCACATGTAATCTACTGTCATAACAACAAATCTAGGCATAGGGGTCACATACTTATCTAAGATTCATAAGGAACTATTAATGCCTTATTACATTAGTTGCACTATCATATATTAGATCATATGTTCCTTTTTCATTAATTTATCAACCAAACCATGATGAGATCCATACATCATAACTGTCATAAAAAATGTTCATAACCAACATTAGCCAACATAAATAACAAGGATACAATAACCATAAACACCACATATGAACTAGTACATTTACACATTAAATACCAAGGAGAAGGAACTTTTATTAATGAATTCATAAGCGAACCGAGTATGGGACTACCACATTCCATCTAACCATAGATTTCCTAAACCAAATATCTCTCTAGTCAATCACCCCTGTGCAATATTCCAAGCATGAATGTGGGACTCATAACCAAAACTCAACAAGGGCTTCCTAAGGCTACACCACCTCATCCTCATCAATAGAACTAGTCTTACTGCAATCCACACCGGATCACTAGGCCCTAAACCATAAACATACAATTCCAGGCTTTATTGTAATGCCCGCTAGATCACTAGGTCATAGAGAAGCATGGATGCCACCTGATTTATCCACCTACACCATGAGGAATTTTATTATATCCTAGTCTCTAGGATTTACCAAAATCCAAAGTCTGATCTAGGGATCACTAGGTTATAATTAAGAGACCACCCTCAAGGATTTACCGTATATCCCGTCATTAAACAACATGGATTCCTAGGCTTAGACAAGGGAAACCACCTCTAGGATTTATCGTATATCCCACCATTCACCAGTTGAGGATTCCTAGGCCCATAGAGTCACAAAATACCTGGCTTTACCATAACCCATAGTTTGGTTCAGGGGTCACTAGGCGAGTGGCTTTAGGCAGTCCACAGTCTGGTTTGGGGATGACTATGCCATGTGCTCTTTCATTTAGAGATCCACCTCACTTAGCTTTGAATCCATCTAGCAATCTAGCTCAACCATAATAGGAGAACCCCATCATACCATGGCTATCCATAAATGGAAAGGAAAGGTTGAAAGCATTATCACACCTAGAAAAACCCATGTCCATGACAAAAAGAGAACCAAGAACACACATATGAACTAGTACATCTACACATGAAATACCAAGGATAAGTAAATATTATTAATGAATGCATAAGCCAACTAGTTATGGAACTACCATGTTCCACCTGACCATAGATTGGCTTAACCAAATCTCTCTTCAGCCAATCACCCCCATGCCATATTCCAAGCATGAATGTGGGACTCATAACCAAAAATTAACCATGGCTTCCAGAGGGTACACCACCTTATCCTCTTCAATAGAACAAGACTTTACCACAATCTACACCGGATCACTGGGCCCTAAACCATAAACATACAATATGAGCCTTTACTATAATCTACACCGATCACTAGGCCATAAAAAAGCATGGATGGTAGTGGATTTCTCCACCTACACCATGAGGAATTTTCCTGTCTCCTAGTCTCTAGGCTTTACCATAATCCATAGTTTGGTCGAGGGATCACTAAGCCATAATCAAGACACAACCCTCTAGGCTTCACCTATATGCCATCATTCACTGACAAGGATTCCTAAGCTTGATTAAAGAAAACCACCTGTAGGATTTATCATATATTCAATGATTGAGGATTCCTAGGCCCACCAAGGTACACAATACCTGGCTTTACTACAATCCACAGTTTGGTTCAGGGGTCACTAGGCCAGTAGCTCTACCGCAATCCACAGTATGGTTTAGGAATCATTGGGCCAAGTGTTCTTTCATTTATAGATCCACTTCACTTAGCTTCAAATCCATTTAGTAATCCAGCTCAACCAAAACATGAGAACTCCATCACACCATGGCTATTCAAAAATGCAAGGCAAGGATGAAGAACACTATCACACTTAGAAAAACCCATGCCCATTACATAAAGACAACCAATATCACACATGCATAGTCATGCATGACAATTCTAGCAAGGAAATCACACATGCAAATTAATAGCTGCAAATAAACCCACTGTAGCTGCTTGATCCTGCTCTTCCTTGCTTGGTCTTTTCTTCCTCTTTTCCTTCTTTTTCATTCTTCATCCAATGCTCAAGCTTGCAGGGAAAACTCTGAGTGTCCAAGGGTAAGAGAGAGAGAGAGAGAGAGAGAGAGAGAATAAAGAGAGATCTCCAAAACTGAAGAGACCAAAAGCCATGAACTGATCCTCATAAGCCTTTTTATCAATGTGGCTTATATTTTCTTCATTTTCCTCCTCACATGCAACATGTGACCTTTCACATTCCTTTTCTCCTAATTTCCATTATTTTTATAAATAAAATGCCAAATAATGCCTCTTTCCTTTTCAAATTCCTTTTCCATTTCCTTTGCTAATTTCCTTTAGCCATCATAACTAAAATGAACACCCACTAGGGTGTTTTTCCCAACATTCATATTGGAATAAGTGTCCCATAACCATGGTTATTATTTTGCCTTTATTAACTTTTATTACATGGAATTTTCACCAGGGTTGTTATAGAACCCTCCCCCTTAGGGGAACACCATCCTCGCTGTTCAACAACACCTACAACAAGAAAGACCATTGAAAACCAAAACATATTTCTTATGGACCTTTATAACACAACTCGTTACAATATTTACAATGACCATTGTTGAAACATGACAAACATATCGTTTACTGGAGATTTATAAAATATCTCATTACCATATTTACAATTACAACCACATATGCTCATGCACATTTTCTTCAACCATCAAATAAGGATACTATCTATCGAGCTTTATAAATCCAACTTGATATAATAGTTACAATAATATACACATATGCTCAACCAACAAATATAATGATACGATATCCGCATCAGAAACAATGGAATATAGAGGCTAACACCTCCACACTCAAAGTAGTACCAGGATTCACCTCCTTCCTAAGAAGTCTAAAATCCATTTTCAAAGTCAAATATTCTTCCAATGTCTAACACTACAATCATGTGCCACTTGTCCTCTCAGTGACTAATTATTGGATCATTGTTCCAGGGAACACTACCAATGTGCATTGGATTCCATCTGGAAATTCTAATGACCAAAACAAATCCATCCTGGGCCTTCCCTTCTCAACTACATAGTCCCTTCAGAAATCTGGTCACCCCCTTTTGTGTAGTCACTCAGCTTCCAAGCTCCTTGACATCCCATTTCTTGGGCGATCCATCCCTTGGCAAGTTTTCCTCGCATCAGAAGTTCAAACAACCAGGGCATATACTTGTTTAAAAACAATCATACCAGTCATAGTATGCTCATGGACATCAATGGATAGTATTGGGCACCGATGTCCCACAACGACCTTGCTCCTAAAGTGCTTTACCAACACACTACTGCATGTTTGAATTCCTTTTTCTATTGCTGCTAATCCTTTCAGTCAATTTCAAGCACCCATTGGTCATCTCCGTGCTTCCTATACTGTTAGGTTCCTATACCAATAGGTTTCATCTTTCATGATTGACAATGGAAGGGCTAAATATGTTCATCATTGCAGGCTGCAAAGGTTCCATATTTGGTGTACATACTAGGAAAATTAAAAAATGAAAAGAGGGTATGCCTTAAAAGAATAATCAAAAGGCAAGAAAATCAAATGGTCAAAAGAATAATGAAAATGAACCCCAAGCTAAAGACCAGGAAAGTGGCCAATCAAAATGCCACTACTATCTTTTGGCAGTGTCACAGTCTACAAATATTGCTGCTAATCATACTTGATGGATGGCCCAATAGTCTAATCTGGACCATGCCATGTTTAAATTGCTTGTTGCAGAATAATGTTTCCTGTCCAAACAACTCAAGCTTGGCAGATGACTAGCCAGGTAGAGAAATGAAGGATCCCAACTACTTAATCTGGGTTCTTGGAAGAAATAAGGATAGATTTAAATAGGAGGGCAGTCAAAAGAAAAGAGAACAATCAGCGTCTGCTAATTCAAGTGCACCCACTTCAAGTGAAGAAAAAATGTTAGGATTACTAGGTTGTGTAAGTAGAGTAAGGTTGCAGAACTGAAGGGCCATCAACAGTTGGCTTACCAAGAGTAAGACTCATTCCATTCAGGGTATTGGCACCATGGTAGAGGTTTGAGGACACAACAATGGAAGCATGTCTAATTTCCCCCTTTTTCCCCAAACATCATTTATTAACATCCCTCAAGGACCTTGGGATCTGCTCAAGTATCCTATTCCACTTCATTCCATGACAGAGTACCAGGTCAAACCATGAAGTTCAGTCAAGGGAAATAAGCCACATTTTTTGTGTAAAAATATTTACTCTCAATTCCCTCATCTTCCATTCCTAAGTTTTCGTTCTTAAAAACTTAGCATTTTTCCCTACACACTCACCTCACAATGTCATATTAACAACTAATGTACTATCTAGCTCCCTAAGCATTCCCCTTCCCTAAATCCTACAACGATCTATGTAAAAATCCCAAAAGGTCTATGTAAATACTCTCCCCCTAGCAATATAGCTATACAACCATCTCTTGGGGAATCTTAATCCATCAGGGGTTAATATTAACCCTCCACTACCCTGAACTATGAGTTTTTGTCAAAAAACTTTGGCTAAAAATCAGAAAATCAAAATCCCCGCCCTCATTAACCCTTCCTACCCCTTTTCCGTGCTAAAGGTTTGTGTTTGTAATGTTTTTTAATTAAAACAATTATAAACTAACCCGAAACCCTAAGTTAAAACCCACCCCCGCGTGCGATTTATTTAAATGATTATTTTAATCAGCGGGTCCCCTCAGCAGTAAACGATTATCATATTATATTTGCTGCCAGCCGTGCGATTGCCAGCCTCACGGATCTAATGATTGGCGGTCAATCTTACCCGAGAGAAGCCGAATGTTTAGCGTCCAGGGGATTGGCGGTTTCACCACCGTAACCCCCGCCACATGTCAAACACCCATGTTGTTCGGAGGCACCCCCCTTCATACCACTTACCACCCAGGGGTGCTCCGGGGAAACCGCTTACCACCTGTCCCCTCCCGCTGACGTCACACCCACGTCAGCGTGACGTCATACCCACGCCAGCGTGACATCAACGCCCTCGTCCACCCCCACTGCTCCACGTCGCCTCCACGTCGTCCATCCGCCCGCGTGCCCTGCCACCGTGTCACCGCCACCTGGCCACCCACGTCAGCCGCCACATCACCCTGTTGTACCCGGACCCACCGATGACGTCATCACCAAAAAGGTGCCAAAAGGCCAAATTTGCATAAAAAGTCGGGAAATGAACGTTTTATGTCATTTTAACTTGTTGTTGTCGGAGCGTTGTGCATGCGAAAGACGTCGTTTGCAGCCAAAATCAAGAATTTATCCACCCAAGCTGCTGCCGCCCTCAAAGTCGACTCCAATGCCTACAATTGTTCTAGCTTGACACCTCCTGCACTGAAAAATCTAGGTATTTGCCGCAGGCGACCTACTTCACCCACATTTCTCCCATTTTTCTCCTAATTTCCTGTAAAAACTCTGCAAAAGCTCCTCACAGTCAAATTATCCACTGAAACTACCCAAAAACCTGGTAAACTCCCTACACCACGAAGCTCTACAAAAAACCCGTGCCCTTCTGCGAAATTCATCGTGAAAAACTGATTGAAGAAGCCGAGCTACCGACTAAAAGCCCATGTAACTGGACACTCATCCCTGTTATCAGAATTCCCTTTGAAAAAACCAGCTAATTATTTCAAAACACTCTGGTTTCTTCCAACAGAGTGCCCCATAGTTCATCAAACCTATAAAAAGTCTCCTCATACTCTCAGAACTTCTCACTTTCAAAAACACAATTCAGTAGGCAGTCCTCAGCCTCTACAGTAATCATAAGCTCAAGTAAACATCCAGTAAATTTCAGAGATGGCCACTCCATCTGCTCTAGATGTTGCTCCTATCAATCCACCCAGTAAGGAGCTTGAAGCTATGCCACTTGTGGACAGTGATTTCCTCATTGCAGATTTTGTGGCAGAGAGGAACCACTTACAAACCTTCTGCCAGCTAAGGAACAGTCACTTGGACAACAGTGACATGTATGGCATCTGGGAGTCTAATCTGCCTACCTACTTCTTGCCATCTGTAAATGTTTTTCCTGAAGTCATTCACCTCTGTGCAGAAAATTATAACCAAAAACTCAGAGCTGTAGAGTCTCCATCTGGGAGCATCCTCTTTTACATAACTCCAGATTCCATCAATCAGATGCTGAATTACAAGCAAACCCAGCTGCTCTACCCTTTTTCCATAAAGTATTTGCTGCATGCGGGCTCCAAGCTCTCTAGCATTGAGATTGCTACAGTTTCCAAAGCTTTCATGAGAGCAGACTGCCAGCCTTCTAGGCCACCTCCTTTTCCATATGCAAATTTCAATGAGGTAGGCAAGCTGCTTGTGGACATGATATCCTCTGTGCTGGGGTTCTCCACAAATGAGCATGTTGATGAAATTGTGCTGGTCATGCTATCTACATATAGCCTTGGGAAGCCCCTTGCTATAAAATACAATTATGCCAAGTTTATTGCCAACAAGATACATGACCAACTGCTGAGGCTGGACAGGGAAGCAATATTTAAATATTCATCATACATCTATCACCTCTTCATGTACTATCACACAGATTGTTTCCAGTGCCCCATCAAGAAGCTAGATTCACAAGGTGCGAGGAGGTCTGTCATCTTCTGGTCTTCATTCTTCCACCAAGTCCAGAACTCTCCCTATTCCTACTGTGAATTCATTGACCAATTTGTCTATCCAGTTACATGCCTCTTGAAAAGGACTCCTCCTGCCAGATTGTCCAAAGATATGCAGAAAATCTTACAGCTGTCCAGGAACTACAAAATAGGTGATTGGTATTTATACCAAAATCACACAGTCATTAGGATCTATGGTTGTGAGCTCTTTCCTTACAGTCTTCCAAGATATGTGCCTATGAGATTGTTTGCCTTGGAATACTATAGGCAACTCATCAACTCTGACCTTACACACTTCCATAGTGCCAAGAAAAAAGCCAACCTCAAATTCAAAGACCACCTAGGCCCATTCATCATGAACAAGAAAGATGGTTGGCAAGAAGCTGATCAAATATTGGGGCAACAACTTAAACTCAAAAGGAGCTTCTAGTGGGTCCCTTATGACCTTGAAGGCTTTATCAGTGCTAGGAGAGTCAAGTATAGGCTGCTAGTCTATAAACATTGTCCATATCCACAAAAAGAACACTTTGCCAACCAAGATGAATGGCTACCTGGTACATTAGTAGAAGAGTTTACTCAGGAGGATACAATGGAGCAGACTGTAAAAGATTTAGAGAAAACTCTTGACTTGGATTCTTGTCAACAGGTTATATTCAAGCAACCAGTCCAAGTGGGAGAAGGCACATCCACTGCTGCAGCTGCACAGACTACCCAGCAGGCATCTACTACAACCACCACTACAGCAAAAGGCAAAGAGGTAATGGATGAACAGCAAGAGATAGAGGCAAGGAAACCCAGTACTTCAAAAGATCAAAGTCAAGGGAAAACCCCTTTATAGCAAATTCAACCACCCCAAATCCCAGTTTTGCAAACACTTCTTAATGAAGAGAGAGGTAAAAAACGTGATAGAGAGGAGGTCACACCTCCAAGTGGGTCAACACAGCAACCAGAGGCCAAGAGGCCAAGAATTGACCCTCAGACCGAGGAAGAAGACATCAAATGAAAAGAGCAGAAAGCCAAAGCAGAGAAAGACAATCCAGCCAGCAGACTCCCACTTAGTTATTTCAGCAGGAAACAGGCCATGCAGCAAAGCACAGAGGTATCCTCCTCAAGGCAGCAGGCAAGCAACAGCTGGAGTCAAAGGGTCATTCATGGAAATCAAGCCCAAAATGAACTCTTAAGAGTTCAACTGTATGATCAATTTTTGAAGACAACACCCTCCAAGCAGCAGAGATTGATGGCAGCATATGACATCAAGGAGGATAAGATGATTTTTACTCATCTTAAGCCTAAAACCCCAAAGCCTAGATCATCTGCAGACTACACCAAAACAAGTTTAGAGGTCCTCTCCAAGGACATACACCCCATGGATCAGATAGAGCTGCACAAACAGACAGGGAAATGGTGTATGCCACACTTGCAGACAGGGCCATGCTGGCCCATCAGTTAAAAGAATCACTAAAGAACACAAATACACAGCTTGATTTGGAAAGGATGTCTTCCACTACCAAGGACAACAGAATAAAAACTTTGGAAGATATAATCATTGATCTAGGACATGATCCTAAAGGTCCAAAGGGTATTAAGGCCCTTATGAAGAAAAAAGAGGATGACATTGCTGCACTGAGAAAGCAGGCAAAATTGCCTCCAACCATTCACCCTCAAATAGCAGAGCTTGTGCAAGAGAAGCAAGTTGATGAGGCCATGGATCTACTTCTAATGATGAATCAAAGAATATTGCAAATGGAGGCAGAATTAGAAAAGGCATTGCAGGACAAGCAAGGGGAGTCAACCTCCCAGCCCCCCCAAACTTCTACAACTCTTGGCCTTGCCCCTCCTACACAAGCAGTAGTAGCCCCTCCTACCATTCCAGCACCAACCACAGCCACATCAGCAACAGAAGCAACAGCAACAACAACAACAACATAATCTAGCATGAGTATAGAGGACTTGATGAAAGCTGTCAAGGAACTTGAGGTTCAGGTAACAAAAATCAATGAAGCCAAAGGTAGACTGGCCAAGCTAGAGGCCAGCTATGACAAATCCAAGATGACTGTAGCAGAGAAGCAGAGAGAGATAAAGGCCTTGGAAGCGAAAGTGAAAGCTTTGGAAAAACAATTGCTTCTAGGAAAAACTCTGGCAGAAATCAAGAAGATAATCTAGGCCAAAATTGGCCAATCAATCCATGACGAATGGAGGTCAATCCAGGCAATACATGAGCAAATTGAACTAATAGGCATTGCTCATGTTGAAATACAAAGGGCCAGAACAACACTAGGAATCATGCCTGAGCAGGCCAATAAAATGATACATTTCCTCAATACTCACACTAGGGAGGAATTGGCAGCACTAGAAATAAACAGCAGAACAAACACTATCCTGACTGCTAAGAAAGTGCTGACTTTGAGAAATTTCACTCAAACACTAGAAAGAAAATGTCAGGATATGAAGGCAGAAATTGATGAATTTAGGGCAAAGATGACAGTATTGCAGGATAAAGGACTGCCAAGCCTAGTGACTGGCATAGGACAACTGCTGTCATATGATCAATATATCACAACGATCAACAATTATGTTGAGAATCAAATAACAGCATCCAGCAGCTCCACAGAAGAAGCAGGGCCTCCCTCTGGGCAGTCTCTGTATGACAAACTAGAAAATTTAATTTTTATTGAACATGAGATAAATCATCTGTTTGAAGTGCCTCCAAATTTTTACAGATATATTGAAGCAGATGAAACACTGGTAAAAATAAGGAGACATCAGCTACCTCCAGCTGATTGGTGGCAGGCAATGCTGGAAGTTCTGCCCAGGTGATCCCACTATATTATTCCTTTTTGTGAGAATTCAGATCTCAGTCACAGTACAGGTCATAAGATAATCCAGCACGCAGATATCACAGGAAGCATCCACACAGTGACTCACCAAAGCACTCAGACAATAGGCTCAACTAACGCAGAATTAAAGGCACAGCTACAACCAACTTTCTTGAGCTAAAAAGTCAAAAGTTGTCTGACAGAAAGATAGCTGCCATCTCAACATTAATTGTTGTAGTTATATCTTTCATTTACTTTTTGTAAGAGAGTTGGTGGTGCAATTTATTGCACAATAACTCACTATTTAGATATTTTATCCTATTTTTTGTATATATATCCCCTCAAAGAACGTATTGAGGGTCGGTTGTAGTGAAACTCTTTCAGAAGAGGTGTATTGTATATCTGAGACATTTTGCTAATACAAATTGATGGTGGAGTTCCTGGTTCCTATACTGTCTGAAGGTGGAAATGAATGACTGTGTTATGTTGCAGAATTCCTGTGTCATTTGCTGGAACAATAAGTTATTTTGAACCGTGTTCTTGTTTTTCTGTGTATGCAATAATTCATATATGTTCATGATCATAGTAAATAGAGAAAAAGAATAGCTTAGGATTTGTTTGAATACACCCTATGCTCAATCTCTACTTCTAAATATGTTTTCTTCTGGATTAGCCATGGATATGAATTCTTAATTGCTCATGTTTAAACTAATTCTCTCACTGTGAATATTGTTTAAGAATTCTTAACTGCTCTTAAGCAATGCTTTCATTTCTCCCCTTGTTAGCATAGTGGAAGATTCTCAATTGCCTTTCACTCACTAATTCCATAACTTCATTACATAATCTCAAAAAATTGTTCCACACATGCCTATCTGGCTTTGCAGCAATACTCTGTCTTTAGAAACATACTTCAGTAGCACAATGCCCTGAACTCCATTGCCCAATGGCCCAAACTGATCTGTAATTTATACCTCAGTTCTGTTTGAATTCACCAACCAACCAAACTCAAAACAAAATCAGCACACGATAACTAGCCTAAAATCACCCACCAACAAAGCTAAATCATAAAGAGAGAGCCCTCTCTGGTTGCAGGTAGGCTAGAACCTGTAACTAAAAGATTGGTTAGTGGTTACCTCGGCCATATTCCCTTTAGGAAGCAGGGAACAACCTGAGTGATAACATATACCAAGCACATAAATTCCAATAAATTTTAAATAAATTGAAATAAATTCACATCATACCTCATTGGTAGCTCATCAATAAGTTACACTTGCAATCATGTTTAATTCCTATCATAACAAGTCAAGCTAGCATCTTTGATAAAATCGTTATGTATAAACATATCACATCTAGATAGCTCGAAACACAACCATCATAGATAAAAATCATGAATCACATGCAATCATCATAAACCAGAACCGTAGATTACATGTAACCGTCATAAATTAGAATAATAGATCACATGCATAATAAAACTGGAATAAAATAATGATACCTATCCTTTAATAAATCCTTAGCTTCTACCTTTATCATTTTTCCTTTCCATATGCACACTAGATCGACTGCCTCACCCATAAACACCCATTTCCATTTCTTTTCCTCAATGACATACACATACACAATGTACATCACAACACATACACCTACACTCGGTATACAACATGAGACTTACACCTACACCCAATGTACAACATAACACATATATCTATACTCAATGTACAACACCACACAATACATGTACCTACACTTAGCGTACAGCACAACATAATACATGTACTACAGAGAATACAACACAATGAATACACATGTCATGATCCCACAACTACACAATACACATACATAACCCACAACACAACATGTATGATATGCATACAGTACCACATGTACACCAATACCATATGTACGACATGTACACAGTACCACTTGTACACAACACCACCTACACAATGTGTGCACAACATCACATGTACACAAGACCACCTCCACAATGTGTACACAATGCCACATGTTCACTGCACCGTATGTACAATGTGTGCACAATACCACATGTACACAACACCACGTATACAACATGTACACAACACCACATGCACACAGCACCACATGTACATCATGCACACAACACCATATGTACATAGCACCACATGTACAACATTCACACAACACCATATGTACATAGAATTGCATACACAACATGTACATAGCACCATATGTACACAACACTGCATATCCAACATGTGCACAACACCATATGCACACAACATCACATATCCATCATGTGCATAGTATAATATGTACACAACATTGCATATCTAACATGTACATAGCACCATCTATACCCATCACTACATATGCAATATGCACACAAACCTATCGGTACCACCCTATACATAACATTGCATAAACAACATGTGCACACACTATATATACACAACACCACATGCGCACAACATCATAGATGCAACATGTACAACATATACAACCTATGCACAAAAACAATAAAACAAATCCATAAACCACACTATCTCTACCAAGCAACCTTGTTTCAAGTGTATTTCCACCATCCATGGTTATCCCAACATATCATAGACCACACTACTTTCATTGCATTGATGTACCCCTTAGAATTACCTTCCATAACATAGACATAATATAATTGCATAATATCAATTCATATCTACATGATACTAACCTTAGATATCTATCAGGGTTACTCTTCCCATTTGATTCCACATAAGACCAGGAACCCCTTCATTCCATTCACTTGCATAAGAAATCGTTCCTCCACAAGAATGGTCCCTCATGACCATGTCAAACAATGACATACATCCATACATCCATATATACATATAAACATCAACATAAAAAAATCATGATCCCTAACAACCTTGTCAAACAACTACATACACACACACACACACACACACACACACATATACACATACATGAATACATATATAAAAAAACATATGCATATATAAACATCAACATAATCATAATCACAACACAATTACCAAATATCATAAGGTCTAGGTTAAGAGAACTCCCTTTATCAGTGCACAACTTGCATGACATTGAGAACAGTAGTTCCCAACATAGCTAAGGCATATGATGCCTCAATTCATTTACTTTACCTTTTCTGTTGCCTTTCCCATAATCGTTTGCCACCATCCATTTACACTAATAGACCAAATCAATCCAACTAGTTGTCATACTCTTACCTCTAGTTGGCCTTATACATGCTCCAATCTTAATCCAGGAATTACATTATCTGCTAGGCTTCATTCAACTCGCCCAAGCTCCATTAATTTCCTCCTTCCCAACCAATTCCAAATACCCTCAAACATAACAGGCAAGAACAAGAAGCAAACCATGAAAGACTAATAAAAATATGACACCAAAAACAAAGTGGCAAGGCCTTGCACTAGACATAATTAAACTCGCAAGCAAGTGCAAAAAATAAAAAAATACCAAAAGCACAAGACTAGAAACCGAGACTATGACTCAATCCCCATGGGTTCCCAATGCTTTCAAACAAAAACTCAACCTGAGCCTTCTCCAATATTTCATGGTAGTCTCTTTTTCCATGCAAACCCCTACATCATACTACCATAAAAACACAACTTTCAACACATAAATAAATATACAATATATTAGTTATCTTACCTTGTTGTGATAAATATGTTGCCTTGTAGTTGAACGCATCCATGCCACCTCTCAAGGGACTCCAATTTCCTTGACAAATCTAAATATAACTAGACACTAGTTGTTACACATGTCAAATACATGTCCATAAATATAACACATATCCGCTTAATGTGAGACGAAATAAAGGTTAAGAATACTTCTTGTATGCAAAGAATTCATTCATTTGGAATTAGGGTTTCCAAACATGGCTAAAGGAATTCTTACCCAATTTCATTATTTTACCTTTTTACTTTGTTGCAATCGAGTCTTACCATGTACTATCACATCACCCAACTGTTAGTTATATAAACACATCAACTATTACCTTGTCATGTTATTACCAAGAATATTACCCTACAATTATTCACACTGTAGGTTTTAACCCCATATATAAATTACTTACAAAAGAATTCTAAAACACAAAAATAAACAACGCGAAAGCATAACACATAAAACATATATACACAGAGATTTCCCCTAGATCCCAAAACTGGGACTACCAGCTTGATTTTTCATTATGTTACTTTCAATGTTATAATATATATTTATACATGCCGAAGCATCCAATACCATGGACCGAAAACCATCGTGTCCAAAAAACATGTGCAAAAATCATGCACAAAACCATAGGTGGGTCCGCCCAACCTAGCATAGGGTCCAAAACCAAAATTTTCCGGGGCACTGCCATGGACCCCATAAAGTAGGGTTATGGGTGCCCCTCAAACCCCATGTGACCTTCCCCCTCTCTAACCCTCGGTTAACTACGTGGGCTAGTCGTGGAAAGAATATAACATAACCCAACATTATCCCACTTGTTGTTTTCTTTCCACATGGGGGGCACAAGAGAGCTTAGTCATTTATCCAGCCCTGCAATGCCCATTGTTTCTCTACACCAAGAGAACTTCTTAGAGCTCACAGATTTTGTCAATGCATCTGCAGTATTCTTCAAAGTGTCCAC
>APFE030668046.1:156933-186346 GCA_000404065.3 Pinus taeda | reverse complement strand
AAAGATGAGACTATTTCATCAAACTGTAAGGTAGTTTCATTGCTACCTATTGCAATAACTAGACTATCCCATGAATCTGGTAGAGAATACAACAAACTGATGCACTTATCTTCATCTAAAATTTTAATATCAACAGATGGTAACTAACTTACCATAGTATTAAATGCGTTCAGATGCTATGTCACCGAGTCTCCATCTTTCATCCTCAGGTTATATAGAATTTTCCGCAGGAATAGTTTATTCACTACAGACTTAGATTGGCACAAAGTCCCTAACTTGGCCCACAAAGCCTTCATCGTAGCTTCCCGTAATACATTCAATAATACTAAATTTGAGACACATAATCGTATTGTGCTCTTTTCCTTCCGATCCAACTTCTTCCATTATTCATCAGACACTCCCATTGGTTTAGTACCTGAATCTACCACGATCCACTGGTCTTTATCCACTAAAAGATCCTCCATCTTGCATTTCCACAACTCAAAACTCTAACCATTAAATATCTCGATCTCCATTTTTCCACTGCTCACCATCTTCTTTCACCACCATAATCGATCTCATAGATCTCCCACTGAACAAGGTCTACCACAGGCCTGAGCAAAACCCCACAGCAACAAAGCCAAAACAGTTCTGATACCAAATGTAGGTCTTAACCCCGTACAGAAATTACCTGCATAAGAATTCTAAAAAACAGAAAATAAACAATGCTAGAGAAAAACACATAAAACGCATGTACATAGAGATTTCCCCTGGATCCCAAAACTGGGACTACCAGCTTGATTTTTCATTATGCTCCTTTCAATGTTATAATACATATTTATACATGTCGAAGCATCCAATACCATGGACCAAAAACCATCGCGTCCAATACCATGGACCGAAAACCATCACGTCCAAAAAACATGTGCGAAAATCATGCACAAAACCATAGGTGGGTCCGCCCAACGTACTATAGGGTCCAAAACCAAAATTTTTTGGGGCACTACCCTGGACCCCATAAAGTGGGGTTATGAGTGTCCCTCAAACCCCTTGTGACCTCCCCCGCTCTAACCCTTGGTTAAGTACGTGGGCTAGTCGTGGAAAGAATATAACACAAACCAACACACACACAACAATCACAAGTTCCAAATATCAATACATCATATCTATTAATCTAAAATCAACCCTTACCAAGGCTAAAACCATTTCATAATCAACTAACAGTCATTACTCATACTACTACATCTAGCACCTACTTACACTCAAGTGCATAGCATTTGTCTTAGCACATATGTGTTAGTACAACAATCTTAAAATAAAATCATTCCTTCATGAAATCTTATAGACACATACTCATATCATGTAAGTAATCAATCATTCAAACAACTTGAAAACATACCATTTTAAATAAATCAACTAGATGACATAATCAAACACTCGAACACCAAATAGACGACATAATCAAAATCATACCTTGATGTATCTTAGTGGAGGCTATTTTATCTGCACAATCAATCTAGTTTAGCATGATATGACTTCACAACATATCAACTCAAACATAAATAAGGTCATGATATCCATGAAAATTAATAGCTAACATGTTCACATTATAAACTCATAAAAACCCATCCTTCATGTGTAACAATCACATACGCATAGTTAGTCTAGTTTAGTATAACACAATATCACAAACATATCATCTCATACCTGAATGTCATAACCATAACCATCCACACAAACCAATCCAGATTGACACAATACATACAACATCAAGGCCTTAATGTGATAACCCTAATCATCAAGTTAAGTAACATATAACAATAACAATATAACATATAACATACTCATCAACAACATATAACATAATCATCAATTTAACTAACATATAACATCAACAAAAATGCATATAACAACAATTTACAATCCTACATGACTATCTAATGCACATGCATATGACCATGCTTAACTAGCATCTACCACACATGTAACCACAAACAATAGAATGGAAAGTATATAAGTAACCCTAATTCTTATAACAACCATTAACCACATACCTTCTTTCCCAACATACAAATCTATATGATGATCTGCTCTTACCCCAAAGTCTAGTGTTGCAACCTCACTTTGATCATATGCATCTCCTGCTCTATCTCAACCAACACATCAACATCATAACATACCAACAACATTATGATGACCTAAAATGGATACAATGACCTCATGGACAACAACCTTTACCATGACAGTGCATGCATAACAACATATAGATCCTGACATGCAGAACAAATGCATTTATATCCGACATACACTTATGATGACCACATCCAACAACACACCATCCACTTCCATACAGTGACACCACTATAACTATGAACACCACCATTCATATGCAAAATGTACATATACAACAATAATAGAGAACACATGTATGCAACCAACATGAATGCATGATAAACACACTGCTCATCTAATCCAAGTGTTGAACCATTCTCTGATACCACTCTGTAACACCCTCCTCCCACATTTACCCAAGCTAGTTGGTCCATCGAGGTGCACACGTGACAAAGAGTCACTATGATATGGTTCAACTCCATAAGTGTATTTAAGGAAGTGGAACCGATGCACCAACACTTTACAAACCTCCCTCAGTTGTTGCAAGACACTAAGGGCTAATCCAACACACAAGGTGCCCAACCCCTAAGTTAACCTAGCCTTTCAATGAATTAAACCCCCAGTTGCTCCCATGACACGAGAATGCATGCAACTGGGACCCTCCAGTCGCTCCAACAATGCATGCAAGGGAGAGACTATAGTCTTTTTCAGCCAATTCCGTGTCGGAGACTGCGAGATTTAAGCCACTTTTTCAGGGCTAGTCTCCAAACCACTTCCCAGAACTTGATGAGACTTTCCAAGAAAATAAATGACACCAAAAAAAAGTCTCTAACAAAAAACTTGATCAAAGAATTAACTTAACCAAGCCTAACAGTGATAAACATTTCTTCGAACACATTGTGCACATGTAATCTACAAGTCATAACAACATATATGAGCATAGGGTTCTCATACTTATCTGAGATTCGTAAGGAATCATTGATGCTTTATCACATTAGTTGCATTATCATATATTAGTTCATATATTCATTGTTCATTCATTTATCAACCAAAACATGATGAGATCCATATATTATAATTCTGATAAAACATGCTCATAACCAGCGAATAGGCAACATAAATAAAAATAATAGAACAACAATAAATACCACATATGAACTAGTACATTTACACATGCAATACCAAGGAAAAGGAATTATTATTTATGAATACATAAGCCAACCAGGTATGGTACTAACATGTTCCACCCGACCATAGATTGGCTTAACCAAATATCTCTTCAACCGATCACCCTTGTGCTATATTCCAAGCATGAATGTGGGACTCATAACCAAAAATCAACCAGGGCTTCTTGAGGCTACACCACCTCATTTTCATTAATAGAACGAGGCACTACCACAATCTAAATCGGATAACTAGGCCCTAAACCATAAACATACAATACAAGGCTTTACTGTAATACCCACCAGATCACTAGGCCATAAACAATAATGGATGCCAACATATTTCTCCACCTACACCATGAGGAATTTACCAGTATCCTAGTCTCTAGGATTTACCACAATCCATAGTCTAGTCTAGGGATCACTAAGCCATAATCAAGACACCACCCTCGGCTTTACCTATATGCCACCATTCACTGGAAAGGATAACTAGGCCTGATCAAGGGCAACCACCTCTAGGATTTATTGTATAACCCACCATTCACTGGTCGAGGATTCCTAGGGACACTGAGGCACACAATACTCAGCTTTAGGCAACCCATAGTTTGGTTCAAGTGTCACTAGACCACTAGTTTTACTGCAATCCATAGCCTGGTTTACAAATCACTAGGCCATGTGTTCTTTCATTCATAGATCCACTTCACTCAGCTTCAAATCCATATGGCAATCTAGCTCAACCAAAACATGATAACCCCATCACACCATGGCTATCTGGAAATGGAAAGGAAAGGTTAAAGAACATTGTCACACCTAGAAAAACCATTCGCATGACAAAAAGAGAACCAAGAACACACATGCATAACCATGCATGCCAAATCTAGCAAGAAAATAACACATCCAAATTGATACCTGCAAGTAAACCCATTTTAGTTGATTAATCCTTCTCTTCCTTGTTTGATGTTTTCTTCCTCTTTTCCTTCTTTTCCCTTCTTTATCCAATGTTGAAGTTCTCCAAGAAAAATTTGTGTCCAAGAGTGAGAGAGAGAGAATAGAGAGAGAGCTCCAAAACTGAATTGACCAAAAGCCATGAACTGGTCCTCATAAGCCTTTTTATTAATGTGGCCTTTATTTTCTTCATTTTCCATTATTTTCCTTCATTTTCCTCCTCACATGAAACCTATGATCTTTCACCTCCTTTTCTCCTAATTTTCGTTATCCTCATGAAAAAATAGCAAATAATGTCTCTTGCCTTTTCAAATGCCTTTAGCCATAATAACCAAAATGAACACTCATTAGGATTTTTTTCCCAACATTCAGCTTTGAATAACTGTCCCATCACCATGGTTATTGTTTTTCCTTTATTAACTTTTATTACATGGAATTTTCGCCAGGGTCGCTACACCCGAGAGGTAATGTAAGATCTAGATGAATCACGACACATGTAAAAGGCAAGAGTATGACAATCAGTTAAGTTCGTTGGGTCCATTGGGATAAATGTATGATGACAGAATAGTCATGAGAAAGGTAATTAGATAAGGTAGAGTAAATGGATTTGAGGCATCAGATGCCTTGTCTATGTTGGGTACAGTTGTTCTCGATGTTGTGCATGGTGTGCACAGATTAAAGAAGTTCTCTTAACTTTGACCTTATGACATCTGGTAATTGTGTTGTGCCTATGATTATGTTGGTTTTTATATATGCATATATGTATGTATGTACGTATGTATGTATCTAATTGACTAATATGGTTGTTAGGATTGTTTTGTGCTAGTGTTCACATGTATAAATGTATATATTTATGTATATATGTTGTTGTCTGACAAGTTTGTTGGGGATCACGATTGTTTTATGTTGATGTTTATATGTATATATGTACGTATGTATGTCATTGTTTCAGAAGGTCATAAAGGATAATTCTTGTGGTAGAATGATTTCTTATTCTCGTGAATGGCATGAAGGGGCTCCTAGTCTTATGAGGAATCAATTGGGAAGAATTGCCCTCACAAATCTATGAGGTCAGTATAATGTGGACATAAATTGATATTATGTGATTATATTATGTCTATGTTATGGAAGGTAACATTGAGGGGTACATCAATGGAATGAAAGAGTTTTATATGTGGCATGCTGGGATATGCATGGATGGTGGAAAAGCACTTGAAACAAGGTTGTGTGGTAGAGACAAAGTGGTCTCTAGATGTGTGGTACTACTATTTTTCATATCTTGTATATGTTGTACATCTTGCATCTATGATGTTTTTCACATGTGGTGTTGTGTACATATAGTGTGTGTACATGGTGTGCAAGAAATGTTGTGTACATGTGGTTTTGTGTGCATGTGATGTTGTGTACACGTTATGTAGGTGGTGTTGTGTCATCCACATGTGGTACTATTCTACCTGTGGTAGCGTGTGCATGTCATACATGTTGTGTCATCCACATGTGGTATTGTGTGCATGTTGTACATGTTGTTTTGTGTATGTGTGGTACTGCATATATCCATTTCATAATCGTGGTATCATGACATGTGCATTCATTCTGTTGTACTCTGTCTATGTATATTTATTGTGTTGTACACCGGGTATATGTGTATGTATTTTGTTGTGTCATACATTAGATGCAGGTGTATGTGTTTTGTTGTACACCAGGTGTAGGTGTATATGTTGTATGTAAGGTATAGGTGCATGTATTGGATGGCGTTGTATGTTGTGTGTGGCTATATGTGTGTGATGCACACTATGCGTATGTATACGTGGTTAAAGAGAAGGCATTGGATGTTTGTTAGGTCTAACAACTCATTCGGTGTGCGTACAGAAAGGATTGATTGAAGGATAAGTATTGGCATTTTATTTCAGTTTTATTATGCATGTGATCTATGATTTTGATTTATGGTGGTTACATGTCATATATATTCTAATTTATGATGCTTGCATTTTGAGCTAACTAGAAGTGATATATTCAAAGAGCTAGTTTGAATTCTTGTGACAGGAAGTGAATAAAGTTGCTAGTGTTCTTCATCGACGGGCTACTGATGAGGTATGAAATGAATTTATTTGAATCTAATGGAAATTATGTGCTTCGTACAAGAAGTATGAAAATGCCTGGTTGTGTGGTTGAAACTAATGGCAAGGATTAGTAGCAACAACAAAAGGAATTGGAAAATGTGCCAGCATGTCGTTAAAGCACTTTAGGAGCAGGGCCATTATAGGACACTGGTACCCAATAGTGTCCATTGATTTCCATGAGCATGCTATTATTATTATGATGGTTTTGAGGTAGGTATATGCCTCGGTTGTTAGAACTTTTGATGCGTGGAAGCCTTGCCAAGGATGGATCACCCAGGGTAGGAGATGTTGGGGAACCTGGAAGGTGAGTGACTGCATGGAAGGGGGTGACCAGATTTCCTGAGGGACTATGTAGCAGAGAAGGGAATGTCAAGGATGGTTTTTTTTGGTCATTAGTATTGCTAGATGGAGTCAGATTCACGTTGGGAGCGTTCCCTGGAATAATGAGCCGATAAATTTTCACTGAGGGAACAAGCAGCACAAGATTGTAGTGCTAGATATTTGATGAATATATGACTTTGGTAGCAGATTTAACACTTCCTAGGAAGGAGGTGAGTCCTGGTCTTACTTTGATGGTGGAGGTGTGAGCCTCTAGATTCCCTTGTTGCAGATGCAGGCATAGTATCCTTTTATTTGCTGGTTGATGAAATGTGCATATGTTTATATGTGTATATTATTGTAAATACTATATCGAGCTAGATTTATAAAGCTCCATAGACAATATGGGTATTTTCTGGTTGAAGAAAATGTGCATAAGTAAATGTGGTTTTTATTGTAAATACTGTAATGAGTTGTGTTATAAAGCTCAAGTAAACCATATGATAGTCATGTTTTCAGTAGGTGGTCATTGTAAATATTGCATCGAGTTGTGTTATAAAGCTCTATGGGCGGTATGTTTTTCTTTCAATAGTCTTGTTGCTTGTAGGTGCCATTGAACATTGAGGACGGTGTTCCCCCAAGGGGGAATGGTTTTGTAACAACCCTAGTGAAAATTCAATGTTAATAAAGTTAATAAAGAAAAATAATAACTACGGTCATGGGACACTTATTCGAAGCTTAATTTTGGGAAAAGACATCCTAGTGTGGGTGTTCATTTGGTTTATTATGGCTAAGGAAATTGGCAAAGGAAATGACAAAGGATTTGGAAAGGAAAAATGGCATTAATTGGAATTTTTGTGAAAATTATGGAAATTGGGAGAAAAGAAAGGTGAAAGGTCACAAGTTGCATGTGAGAAGGAAAATGAAGGAAAATAAGAGAAAATGAAGAAAATAGAGGCCTCATTGGTAAAAGGCTTATGATGATCAGTTAGCAGGCTTTTGTCAACTTAGAATTTTGTTAGTTTAGTTTCATAACTCTCTCTCTATTCTCTTTCTCACTCTTGGACACTTAGGTTTTTCTTGGATCACTTTAGCATTGGATCAAGAAAAGCAAAGAAGGAAAGGGTAGGCAAAGATCAATCAAGGAGGAACAAGATCAACTAGCTACAATAGGATTATATGCAGGTATCCATTTGCATATGTGGTTTCCTTGATATTTTTGGCATGAATGGTTATGCATGTGTGTTCTTGGTTTGCTTGTTGTCATTACAATGGGTTTCACCAGATGTGACCATGTTTTTCATCCTTGCCTTGCAATTTCCGGATAGCCATGGTGTGATGGGGTTCTTATGTTTTGGTTGAGCTGGATTGTTGGCTAGATTCAAAATGAGTGAGGTGTTCTCTAAAAGATAGTACACATGGCCTAGTGATCCTAAAATCATACTATGGATTGCGGTAAATCCTTGGCCTAGTAACTCCTGAATCAAGTTGTGGGTTGTGGTAAAGCCATATTTTTTGTTACCTCAATGGACCTATAAAGTGTCGACCAGTGAATGGCAATATATACTGTACAAATTATATGTGGGTTCCCTCAACCAGGCCTAGGAATCCTTGACCGTTGAATAGCGAGATAGACTGGAAAGCTTATATGAGGGTTCTCTCAACCAAGCCTAGGAATCCTCAACTGGTGAATGGAGGGATATACAATAAGGCGGAGTCTCAGTTAGGGCCTAATGATCTGGTGTGGATTGTGGTAAAGCCTAGAGACTAGGAGAAAGTAAAATTCCTCACAGTGTAGGTGGAGAAATCCATTGGCATCCATGCTTGATTAGGGCCTTATGATCTAGTGTTGATTGAGCTAAAGCTTGGTTATATTGATGAGGGTGAGGTGGTGTAGCCTCAGGAAGCGCTGGTTGAGTTTTGGTTATGAGTCCCATATTTAGGCTTGGAATATGGTAGGGGGTGATTGGATGAAATAAATATTTGGTTTATCCAATCTATGGTTGGGTGGTTCATGGAAGTCACATACCTAGTCAAGTGGTCCATGGAAGTCACATACCAGTCTCCTAGTCTCTAGGATTTACCACAATCCATAGTCTAGTCCAGGGATCACTAGGCCATAATCAATATACCACCCTCTAGGCTTTACCTATATGCCACCATTCACTGGTCGAGGATTTCGAGGTACACTGAGGCACACAATACTCGGCTTTACGCAACCCACAGTTTCGTTCAAGGGTCACTAGGATAGTATTTTTAGTGCAATCCACAACGTGGTTTAGGAATCACTAGGCCATGTGTTCTTTCATTCATAGATCCACCTCACTCATCTCCAAATCCATATGGCAATCCAGCTCACAAAAGCATGAGAACCCCATCACACCATGGCTATCTGGAAATAGAAAGAAAAATTTAAAGAACTTTGTCACACTTGGAAAAACCCATTCCCATGAAAAAAAGAGAACCAGGAACACACATGCATAACCATGCATGCCAAATCTAGCAAGAAAATAACACATGCAAATTGATACCTGCAAGTGAACCCATTTTAGTTGATTAATCCTTCTCTTCTTTGTTTGATGGTTTCTTCCTCTTTTCCTTCTTTGCCCTTCTTTATCTAATGTTGAAGTTCCCAAAGAAAACTCTGTGTCCAAAGTAAGAGAGAGAGAGAATAGAGAGAGAGCTCCAAAAATGAATTGGCCAGAAGCCATGAACTGGTCCTCAAAAGCCTTTTCATTAATGTGACCTCTATTTTCTTCATTTTCCATTATTTTCCTTCATTTTCATCCTCACATGCAACCTATGATCTTTCACCTCCTTTTCTCCTAATTTCCATTATTTTCATAAGAAATAGCAAATAATGCCTCTTGCATTTTCAAATGCCTTTATCTATAATAACCAAAATGAACACTCACTAGGATGTTTCTCCCAACATTTAGCTTCGAATAAGTGTCCCATCACCATGGTTATTATTTTGACTTTATTAACTCTTATTACATGGAATTTTCACTAGGGTTGTTATGCCTCAGAGATAATGTACTAAGATCTATATGAATCATGACACATGTAAGGGCAACTAAAGGCAAGAGTATGACAGTCGGTTAAGTTGGTTGGGTCCGTTGGGGTAAATGGATGATGACAGAACAGTCATAAGAAAGGTAATTAGGTAAGGTAGAGTAAATGGATTTGAGGCGTCAGATGCCTTGGCTATGTTGGGGTCGGTTGTTCTCGATGTTGTGCCTGGTGTGCACAGATAAAGGAAGTTCTCTTAACCTTGACCTTATGACATCTAGTAATTGTGTTTTGACTATGATTATGTTGGTTTTTATATATGCATATATGTATGTATGTCATTGAGTGGTGTGGTCGTTAGGATTGTTTTGTGTTAGTGTTCACATGTATAAATGTATCTATGTATGTACATATGTTGTTATCTGACAAGGTCATCAGGAATCATGATTGTTTTATGTTGATATTTATACGTATATATGTATGTATGTATGTCACTGTTTGACAGGGTCATAAAGGATAATTCTTGTGGTAGAATGATTTCTTATTCAGGTGAATGGCATGAAGGGGTTCTTGGTCTTACGATGAATCAATTGGGAAGAATAGCCCTGACAAATATATGAGGTCAGTATCACGTGGATACATCAGCGGAATGAAAGTAGTTTTATCTGTGACATGCTGGGATACACATGGATGGTGGAAAGGCACTTGAAACAAGGTTGCGTGGTAGAGATAATGTGGTCTCTAGATGTGTGGTACTACTGTTTTTCATATCTTTTTTATGTTGTACATCTTGCATCTATGATGTTTTGCAGATGCAGTGTTGTGTACATATAATCTGTGTACATGGTGTGCAAGCGATGTTGTGTACATGTGGTGCTGTGTACATGTGGTTTTGTTTATACATTATGCAAGTGGTGTTGTGTACATGTGATGTTGTGTACATGTTACGCAGGTGGTGTTGTGTACATGTTGTGTAGGTGGTGTTGTGTACATGTTATGCATGTGGTACTGTTGTACCTGTGGTAGTGTGTGCATGTCGTATGTGTTGTGTCATGCACATGTGGTACTATGTGCATATTGTACATGTTGTTTTGTGTATGTGTGGTATTGTGTATATGAATTTCATAGTGTGGTATCATGACATGTGCATTTTTTCTATTGTACTCTGTATATGTATATGTATTGTGTTGTACACCGGTGCAGGTGTATGTGTTGTGTTGTGTTGGACATTAGATCAAGTGTATGTGTTGTGTTGCACACTAGGTGTAGGTGTATGTGTTGTATGTAAGGTATAGGTGCATGTATTGTATGGTGTTGTATGTTTTGTGTGGTTATATGTGTGTGATGCACACTATGTGTATGTGTACGTGGCTAAAGAAAAGTCATTGGATGTTTGTCAGGTCAAACAACCGATTCAGTGTGCGTATAGAAAGGATTGATTAAAGGATAAGTATTGGTATTTAATTTTAGTCTTATTATTCATGTGATCTATGATTTTGATTTATGGTGGTTACATGTGATATATTATTTTTATTTATGATGGTTGCATTTTGAGCTAACTAGATGTGATATATTCAAACAACTAGTTTGACTTGTTGTGATAGGGAGTGAACAAAATTGCAAGTGTTCCTCATCAACGTCTACAGATGAGGTATGAAATGAATTTATTTGAATATAATGAAAATTATGTGCTTGGTACAAGAAGTATGAAAATGCCCATTTGTATGGTTGAAACTGATAGTGAGGATTAGTAGCAACAACAAAAGGAATTGGAAAATGAGATAGCATGTTGTTAAAGCACTTCAGGAGCAGGGCTATTGTAGGACACTGGTACCCAATAGTGTCCATTAATTTCCATGAGCATGATATGATTATTATGATGGTTTTGAGGTAGGTATATGCCTTGGTTGTTAGACCTTCTGATGCAAGGAAGCCTTGCCAAGACATGGTTCACCCAGGGAAGGGGATTTCGGGAACTAGGAAGGTGAGTGATTACACGGAAGTGGGTGACCAGATTTCATGAGGGACTATGTAGCAGAGAAGGGAATGTTGAGGATGGATTTTTTTTATCATTAGTATTGCTAGATGGATTTAGATGCACATTGGGAGTGTTCCCCATAACAATGATCCAGTAAATTTTCACTGAGGGAACAAGTAGCACAGGATTGTAGTGCTAGATATTTGATGCATATATGCCTTTGGTAGTGGATTTTGGACTTCCTAGGAAGGAGGTGAGTCTTGGTATTACTTTGATGGTGGAGGTGTGAGCCTCTGGATTCCCTTGTTCCAAATGCATGCACCGTATCCTTTTATTTACTGGTTGATCAAATGTGCATATGTTTATATGTGTATATTATTGTAAATACTGTATTGAGCTGGATTTAAAGCTCCATAGATAGTATGGTTATTTTCTGGTTGAAGAAAATGTGCATAAGTAAATGTGTCTTTTATTGTAAATATTGTAATGAGTTGTGTTATAAAGCTCAAGTAAACCATATGATAGTCATGTTTTTAGTAGCTGTTCATTGTAAATACTGCATCGAGTTGTGTTATAAAGCTCCATGGGAGGTATGTTTTTCTTTCAGTAGTTTTGTTGGTTGCAGGTGCCATTGAACATCAAGGATGGTGTTCCCCCAAGGGGGAAGGGTTTTGTAACAACCCTAGTGAAAATTCCATATGAATAAAGTTAATAAAGGAAAAATAATGACCATAGTCATGGGACACTTATTCCAAGCTAAATGTTGGGAAAAGACATCCTAGTGTGGGTGTTCATTTGGTTTATTATGGCTAAGGAAATTGGCAAAGGAAATGGAAAAGGATTTGGAAAGGAAAAATGGAATTAATTGGCATTTTATTTGTGAAAATTATGGAAATTGGGAGAAAAGGAAGGTGAAAGGTCACAAGTTCCATGTGAGGAGGAAAATGAAGGAAAATAAGAGAAAATGAAGAAAATAGAGGCCTCATTGGTAAAAGGCTTATGAGGATCAGTTAGCAGGCTTTTGTCAACTCAGAATTTTATTAGTTTAGTTTCATAGCTCTCTCCCTCTATTCTCTCTCTCACTCTTGGACACTTAGGTTTTTCTTGGATCACTTTAGCATTGGATCAAGAAAAGCAAAGAAGGACAGAGGAGGCAAAGATCAAACAAGGAGGAGCAAGATCAAGTAGCTACAACAAGATTATATGCAGGTATCCATTTACATATGTGGTTTCCTTGCTAGTTTTGGCATGAATGGTTATGCATGTGTGTTCTTGTTTCTCTTGTTGTCATTGCAATGGGTTTCACCAGGTGTGATCGTGCTTTTCATCCTTTCCTTGAAATTTCTAGAGAGCCATGGTGTTATGGGGTTCTTATGTTTTGGTTGAGCTAGATTCAAAATGAGTGAGGTGGTCTCTGAAAGATAGTACACATGGCCTAGTGATCCCGAAATCATATTATGGATTGCGTTAAATCCTTGGCCTAGCAATCCTTGAACTAATTTGTGGGTTGTGGTACAGCTAGATTTTTTGTTACCTTGGTGGGCCTATAAATCCTCAACTAGTGAATGGTGGGATATACTGTATAACTTATATGTGGGTTCCCTCAACTAGACCTAGGAATCCTCGATCGATGAATAGAGAGATAGACTGTAAAGCTTATATGTCGTTTCCCTTGACCAGGCCTAGGAATCCTCGACCGGTGAATGGAGGGATATCCAATAAAGCCTAAAGGGTGGAGTAGTGGTCAGGGCCTAGTGATCTGGTGTGGATTGTGGTAAAGCCTAGAGACTAGGAGAAAGGAAAATTCCTCATGGTGTAGGTGGAGAAATCCATTGGCATCCATGCTCTATTAGGGCCTTCTGATCTTGTGTTGATTGCGTTAAAGATTTGTTATATTGATGAGGGTGAGGTGGTGTAGCCTCAAGAAGCCCTAAATAGAGTTTTGGTTATGAGTCCCACATTCAGGCTTGGAATATGGCAAGGGGGTGATTGGATGAAAGAAATATTTTTTTTAGCCAATCTATGGTCGGGTGGTTCATGGAAGTCACATACTTGGTTGGATTATGCATTCATTAATAAGAGTTCCTTCTCCTTGGTATTTCATGTGTAAATGTAATTTTTTGTAAGTGGATTTTTCAGCTATTGTATCCTTATGATTTATGTTGTTTATGGATTGGTTATGAGTATGTTTTATGACAATGATGATGTATGGATTTCATCATGTTTTAATTTGTAAAAGAATGATCAATGAATATATGACCTAATAGATGATAGTGCAACTAATGTGATAAGGAATCAATTCTTCTTAGTGATTCTTAGATAAGTATGAGACCCCTATGCTCATATTTGTTATTATGACCTACATAATGCATAATTGTGACATGTTTGATGAAATGTCTGTCATGGATATTAGGGGTCCAGTAAAGTCTTTATTTAATTATTTGCATTTGTATCATTGTTTCAATGCTACTTTTCATTTTTAGAAGTTTCATGAAGTTTTCGACAGTGGCCTAAGTCTTGGCCCTAAAACAGTGGCACAAAATCTTGGGTCACAAATCAAAACTAGTTGAAAAGGACCCTAGTCAGTTGCATGCCCTTACTGTGAGAGCGATTGGATGGTCCTAGTCACATGCATTCCCATGTCATGGGAGAAACTTAGGCCCTAGGTCATTAAAAGTTTAAGTTTCCTCAAGGATTGTCACTTGTAGAGGTTGGTTGCCTCCTAGAGGTTATGTAACACATGCAGAAGGTTAGATTAGTTGTGTTTTGTCAGTTCCACTTCCTTAACTTTACATGGGGAGTTGAATTAGATCATAGTGTCCTCTCATCACATGTTAACCCCAGCGTACTAGTTAGCTTGGGTAAATGTGGGAGGAGGATGTTATAGTAAAGCACTATGATTACATTGTTCTTTGTTTGAATTATTTATATCTAAGGCTTTGTGTCTAAAAGATGAAGTGTAGGAGTTGTGAAAAAACCCTAGAAAGAATTTGAAGTCTAGTATGTAAAGAAATGTAAATTTTCTTGATTATGAACCTAACTAAGTTTAGGTGATTGATATATAAAATATAAATGCTTCCAATATAGTAACATAATTTTGTATAGTTAACTTCATGCTTCTGTATGTTTGTATTTGGTTGTACTTTCTACTAAAGTTTTGCAGGTACATAATCTTCAAATGATGAAGATGTTTATGGGATAATAATAATCATGATGAAGGAAGGTATGATGATCAAGATGACCTTGATGTTTTCGAAGGAATAAATCCATGAAATGCTCTCCGATTTTATAAAACAAGGAAGTGATTGATCTCCCTAAGTTAAGAGGGAGCTTAGACAGAAGAAAAGGTATATCTCCCCAGTTAAGAGATAGGGCATTTTATGACAGTGAATTCCTTAAAGTAAGAATTGAGCCAAATGATGAAATTACTATCGTTAAATGTTCATGAAGTTTCAAACAAAATACTTAAGGAAATCTGAAGAAGTATTTGGTACTGCTAAAGAAGTGAAAGAAGAAAAATTTCGACAAATTGTATATGGATAACTAGATGATAGTATTATCAAAGGACTTGAAAGGTTTGTGTTTACTTATATTTGAAAAGTTTATTTATGAATGGGGTTTTTTGTTTGTATAATTAAATCTCTCCATAAGTAGGTTGAACACTTTGGAAGCATGCTTGGACAAATGGATATATCTAGTTTGATAGGGAGAGTTGAAGCATGTAATGGTGGATGCTTGGGAGAACATCTGGCTGCCCTATGTGTTGATGTCTAGATCCTGAAGAGGGAAGGTGACGTTGTGCATGGAACTCTAACCTTGAATATGCACCTAGATCCCTGGGTTGATGGTTAGCTAGTAAGGCTAATGGTACCGAGAGTGGCTGAAAGCTTGAGTCCATCTTAGTCCCACTCGGATAGAATACCCTGGTCAGGTATCTGTCCCACAACACTGAGTGTGCTAGAAATATTCGTAGTTCATTTTGAGATATTCCATGTACCTCTATATATATGTAATTATGGATACCTCCCTCATTAAGAGGGAGTGTTGAAAAAAATGTAACTAGTATCGATCTTCATAATTATATTCGAGTCCCAAAGAAATGTATTTGTCAAAATAAAAGAAAATGGAATTTAATTATTAAATAAATTGAATTATTAAAGCATGGGTTTCATTCTTGGGTCAATTATTTATAGGCTAAATCCTCTATTTTAGGCTTCTATGGTTTATGTCAAGTGTCCCTGTCCATTTCATATTGTAACAAACCCTTCTTGGGATTTATTTGTCAAGAAAGAAACTTATTTTATTGTAAAATAGGTCAATTTGGCATCCTCCACCAACTTAGCCTAAACAGAGGGACAAAAAATCCTATATAAAGGTAGCAACTCGACCTCATTTTTCATTCACTCTCATATGTTTGATCTACAACTTATGGGGCCTTAAAAATTGTGAATTTCCAAGGAAGAAGAGGAAAGGGATAATGAAGAAGGAGGACCTTATTAATAAAGAGAAGTTCATATTTTTCTCTCTCTCCTATTCAACACGTGTGAAGTTATGGATTATTACAGCAGGGCGAAATTTTGCAGTAGGTGGGGGGGTTGAAATTCTAAAGTTGGGGTTGGAATTCTGTAAATGGGAAGTCATATTTCTGGATTGTTGCTAGGTTGAATATATTGGATAAGAAGAAACTACTAAATCATTTTGGAAGGCTTACTTGGTGGAGGAGGAAGGTCTTTTCGTTTATGTTCTTGGTGTATCTCATTGGAATCTATTGAAGGAAGAGTTTTTTTACTCGGTTTTCCCCCTTATAGGGGTTTTATCCCTGGTTGAGTGCCTACATCTGGTGTCAATGATCTTCATGCTTTTTATTTGATAATTTCTTGATGAGAAGAAGATAAAGGAAGAACATAAATAAGTTAATAAGAACATAATAATATCACAAGTAATTATCATCATAAGAATATATTTATGCCTTGAGGACAAGCAATCTAGACCTGAAAAGGTACCTAAACTGGATTCCAGAGGACATAAATACCCCCATCCCTCCCTTTTTCATCCAAGGCCATTGTCTCACATCCCTTCCAACCCTAATCCACAAAACTTTGGATGCTCTTACTTGAGACTTTTGTCTCTTGTAACATAATGATTGAAAGTTTCTCCTTTCTTATTCTATCCCTAAGATACCTTTATTTACCTTGGTTTTCGAGGCCATGAATATTCCAAGTGATAATATCCATTGGGTTTAATGTTGAGAGGAGGATAACATCTCTAGGACCATGACTGCCTAACTTGAATTCGCTAGAAACTCACCCACAAATTGGATTCCTTCTTTAGTGGATATTTTTTTATTTTTTATTACTTTCTTTAATTATTTAATCCTTTCCTTTTCCTTCTTATGTTTGAATTCCCAATCCCATGCTTGTTGATCCATTCTCCCCATCTCCATTCTTTGGTTCTCCCAATGAACATAAATCTAATATTATTGGTATTTGTTTTCATACAAAATGGAATATGATTCCATGTGCTCCCATTCTTTGATAAGATTCATCATAAATGTTCATTTTCCCTTAGGGTCTCTCAGTTCTATTTTAGATCCATCTTGACCTCATCATTTATAGATAACTCTTTCATCTCTAAATGCTTGATTGGGGTTTCTGGGGTCTTTCTCTTTGGAGTGGGTTTCCCTCCGGAATGTTCCCATTTGGCTCCATGGCCATTAGATCTTCTGGAAATTGTATGTTCTCCTCTTGATTCATAAGCACTAAGAAATTATTTTCCACTAGGATATCATTTTTGTCGATTTGGTTGACTGAAATTTAGGGTTTCTCCTCTCATTTCCCACTTTATGGAACCCATTTGTGTTACCTTGTGAGGTTTCATCCTATAATTTCACTTTCCTAAATGGAAATATTGAAATAGGTGGACATACTCATGACAACATCAAAACTTGAATGGAATGTGCTCGTAATCCAGAGGTTGAGTCCAAACTTTGTTATGATAAGAAATTTAAGTTGTATCTTGGAAGGGTTGAGAAATATTCATGTACATGCATATTCTAGTGTAAAAGTTGAAGTGGCATCTCCTTGTATCCTCATAAATATTCACAAAATTTCCAATGGAGTTTCCAATTCTTTTGAGAATATCAAGATCCCAAAAATCCTCCAATAATGAAAATATTCGCACCCAAACTAGAGTTTCTATAATTTTTTCCTTTTCTATATTGTCAAGTTCTTCCCATAATCTCATAAATAGACCAACATTGTTAAAAAATTAAGGGTCGTTTTCAAATTCCCTAGCCTTTTCTTCTAGGTTAGAGAAAATCACCATAAAGAATCCTTTGGCTCTTGATTTCTGTAACAACCTCCTCCCAAAGCTACCCAAGTAACCATGCCAACTGGGTAAACATGCAACAAGAGGCTACTATGATTGGATTCGACCTCCTATGTGACCTTAAGGAAGTGGAATCAATGGAACACATCGACAAACCTATCCATATCAGCAACAAAACCCTCAACAGACATGTTAGCCACTCATACATCTTGTCCCTGGGTTCCACTAATGTTCTAGACATATTAATCCCCAGTCGCTCTAATGCTATAGGCATGACAGTGTCCAAAAAGCCCAAGTCGATCTAATAGGCTTGCCTTCCAACATCTAGAGACCCAATTCACTAGTGTTATTCTAGCAACCTCAGGATTTGAGCTACTTTTTCAGGCCCAAATCCCAGGTGACCACCCATAATGGAATGATAACTTAGGAGAAGTAAAATAAAAGGGAAAAATGATGAAAAACCAATAAATTAAACAGGACCTTAAAGAGATCCCTACTAGCCATGATAGGCATTTAGTCAACCTTGTCACAGGCATGTAATATATAGGTGGAACCAACATAACTAAACATAGGGATCTTATCTAAGAATTTGTTGACAGTGCTAGACCTGCCAACGTGTCAAGGGGATCTCCTCGGTAAGAAGTCCCAATTAGATGTCAGATCGTTTGGTGTAGGAGTCCCAGTAGTGGGTCGTATGTTAATGCCTTGAACATGATTTCACATAGAGGCAAGTAAGATAACTCTATCAGTATCAAGGGTGTGACCGCAATAGTGAGTCAAGGAAGGTGTATAAGAGGTTCTAACATAGGTGGGTTGAGATGAGTGCACCCCTTTGCAACTTGTAATAGTACTAAATTGGGAAGGGAACAAACGAGAGGAGAGACATCACAAACTCAGAAGCGGGTTAGCTGACAATCCAAAGTGATGGTTAAACCAATAGCACATTTGCAACAAGATTCATATAATTGCATAAAATTTAGTTCATACACAACTAATTAAGTTAAACAACATACATTGCTAAAGCAACTGGAATAGTCCAACTACAATAACAACATATGCATGAAAATGTGTTGGCTCTTATTATATAAAGAAGTGTAAGTTCCAATCATACAATACATCCATGTAAACCCACTATCCCCAAAAGTGGAACGTTACAGCCACATCTGCCTGCTCCTCCAAAGAGATGTAATTGCTCTGTGTAGTGGAGAAGCCAAGGTGAGTTACAATACTATCCAAGATTTCTCCAAGATAGTCTTATCGAAAGCTTGGCTGGCAAAAATCCTATACAATGTGTTATGAGGGACCATTTATAGCAAAGGGTAGGGTGGTCCTTGAAATTCCCATTTGTGATTGTTTAAATATCCTCATGACTCTTCACCTACTCTATGATTGTTACATCCACTATTGACACTTGAATTACACTTGACATGACTTAACATTACAATTCACATGTACCCATGTGAACACAAATGGCTTGAGCAAGGAAAACTAGACATCATTTTGACTGAGAAAATAATGGAAGTCCAACTCGTCAACATCTTCATGTTGATTGATAGTAACATACTGATGCCAAGATCTATAGTCCTTGATGGTGTATGTGTGTTCTCTGATGACATCTATCTGAAACCTAACCCTTGCCTCCATATCATCCTGGTACATTACTCGGGCTCCTCTGTTCAACTCATCTAAAATCATGTGCATCATTGTCTTCAAGGTGGTCGGACCAGCAACATACTTGTGCATGATGTCTGCATTGATGGGAAAGTACAGGCTGGTGGCAATCCAAATCAACTCATCGATGTATGAGTCAAGCTTGAGTCAGACCTGTTTCCTTGTCTGCCTGGGTGAGAGTCCCAAGTGATGGGATTGCATGTGTGCACACCACAACATCAATACTTTTGAATACTCGTGCATGGGAAGCCTGTATGCTAGTGATGAACTATGGCAGCTCTTCGTAATTCTGGATTTGACTCCGAATACATGCTTTCAGCTCGACCACATTGACCCTCATAATCTTAGGTAAGAGAAGTGGGGCTCCCTTGTACTTCATTTTCCATGTTTGCATGTCATGAACATCAACATGCAAGTTCATCAAGATACGCGCTCTTCAAGCACATCACTGCTACCATCTGTCGAGATGGACGAGAACCTTGTGCATGGTACCAAACTTGAAGTGCAATGCTCACAAAATTGTGTCAAGGGACAATACTTCATCTAGTATTTCCTTTTTTAGTTCTGCTCGTGTGGACATTGTCACCAATTCTCCTCCTTGCTTGGACATTTGTAGTTCCTTTTCCATTCACTCATTCTCAACTATTAGGAAGAAAACATTTGAGCTAGTGGCTTTGGCATACACTCTAGTTGCATCAGCCAAGAAAGCTGGATGTTTGTGCACATCATTTACGATCACTCATTCCTCAATTTTCGCAAGAGATGAATGATCCTTTAGAGTTGACACTCTGCGAGACTGCACAACTCTATGTTGGGATTCATCAAACAAGATTTTGTGCATCTATTATTCCGGTTGATCACCAAGGATCTCAGTGCCTCCTTGGTCATTCGAGACTTGCTCATCATCTGGATGCATTGAAGTGGATGAGTCAACCTCTTTATGGTGAGGCATGAGGTCGGTTTCCTGTTCCAACTCCTGCTGCTCCATGTCTGCATCCAACTATTGAAGTGCTTCTTCTATCTCATGAGCGAAGCTTTGTCCCAACAATGGTTCACCCTGTTCACCTGATGCCAGCTGTTCAGATGAATCAACTACTTGTATGAGCATTGCTTTGTTTATTTTCACATGTTGCGCCCCCTGTTGTATGTGTTGCTGTTGCACTTACCTCTCCCATTTGTATAGCTCTTGTTCCTTTCGGAGTTTCTCCCTCAGCTCATGCAACTCCCTCTCTACTTCTTTCGTTCTCTTCTTGTCCTTCTGCCTTCCTGCAATTCTCTTGTTGCGTTGCTGCTTCTTTTCCTCTATAGCCATAACTGCTTTCTCTACAAGTGGATCTTCTCAAAACTTTTAGCTTTTCTCCTCTTCCATGTGATCCAAAATCTTCCTCTTACCTTTGTAACACATTGGTATGCTTGCCTCTGCTACCACTACTTCCACTGCTAGTTCTCTTCGTGATGCTACTTCATGTTGCTTCGCTAACCACTCCATAGTGAATCTTACTGGTTGATTGGGTCTGGAGAAACTGTAGCAATATCTCCATGGGTCCTCCTCAGCCCAATGATATGCCCTGTATATCCAGTTGAACTAAACTGTCATGTAGTGATGTTTCACAATGGAATGTGGGTCATACATATTGTAGCTTCGGAGTTTGAATGGGTACTTCTTCATCAATTCTGCTTCAACATCCACTTGCTTGATACTTTGGATCTCATATAAACCAATTCGCAATAGAAGAGTGGGCCAAGGTGCCTTCTTCTTCCGATGTACTCTAGCTGTCAATCCTTCCGAGATGTGATATGCTACTTCTTGCATGACAAGTACACCCAAGGAAAGCTTTGGCAGAACATGCGAAGGCTTCTCCAAACTGAACATTTGGATGAAAGTGTTGGATGGTGAGGCATACCAATCTACAATGTCTATCAATTCCTCCATTGCTTCCTTTGACATATAGGGTGGATCCTATTCGAATACCATCTTGTACATAGGGGTGAAAAAATGAGCGAACATCCGCATGATTACTCCTTTGAAGCTGCATTCGGATAACAACTTGAGATACGTGTTCACAACAATCTCCGCTGGTGACCATGCCCACTCCAAGCTCGAGAAATCCTGTTGGGCACAGACTTCATCTATGATGTAGGTAGACATCTAAATATCTACGTGCATACCTCTAGGTGACTGTCGAACCTTTGTTACTTGTTCCTTTAGCTAGTGAGCTAGTATGCCATACTAGTTACATGTTTTTCCTTCTCTAGCCAATTGGTCCTGTGCAACCACCCAACTTTGTGGGAAGGATTATGTGCTTTCCTGGCCATACAGTTGACAAGAAAATATGATCAAGTATTGGTACACCTTCCTCAATATCTTTGTCTTGTAGATCTGGTTGGGTGTCAACCTGAATCGAGCTATCTCTTTACCCAATTCTTCAGAATGTCTCTGGAGTTAGCAATGTTGTTGGCTAAGCTGAATGGAGTCTCCATGACAGTCACAGGCTCTGATATCTTATACATCTCATCATAATCTTATTCCCATAAGGTCGCAAGTTTCGTCCCACTGACACTACTCAAAGTGATTGTCTCGGGATTACTATGAGAGATGATCCTATGTATCATGTTCGTGCATGGGAATGCGAGATATCTGCATGTAATCCAGTACAAGCTGGACTTGTGAATGTTCACGTACACCTGGCAGTATTTGAGGTGTTCCATAAAAGTGCCTACAAATGTTTCATTGATCTCTTGCCACTTCAGTTTGATGCCCTTGTCTAGATACAACTTTGTATCTTCATAGATCGACAGACTAAAGGACACTTTCTCAACTGTTTCTCTAGCTGCATTTCCATCATTGTACTCTGATCCTGTTCTCTTGGAAGCCATTGAGATAGATGAAAACCTCAAATATCTTGAGACAAGCAACATGCATGGCAAGAAATCTATCAGTTAAAAAAAAGCAACTTTGAGGAATGACATGGTACATACCTGAGAAACTGGTGGTAAAGATTCTGCAATTTCTTCTGGGAGGCTGGGTGACTGGCTAACAAAACTATGAAAAGGTAGTATGCACTCTCTACGAAGCAGGACTGGCTATTGGATCTGCGCAATGTGCAATCTAGAATGGATGTTGGCTATTGGGATTGTGCAATGCGCAATTCCAGCTGGGAGTGGTTGTAGGCTCAGGGACTGCATTGTGCAATTTTTTTGGCTAGCAGTTGTAGCCCCTCAAAAATGCGAAAAACAGTCACGGAGGGTAGTTCTCAGCAAAAATGTGGATTTCTCGAGAGGAAGGCAGAGCCTTCCTTCCCAAGATTGCGTAATGCAATCTCAATGAAAGTAGAATCTAGGCCAAGGTTGGCCCGACTCACTGATGGGAAACTGAAAGGAAATAAGACAATGAATGCATGGAAACACTAAGTGAAAGTAGAAGTGATTGACATGCATGAAAAATATGAATGAAAGATTCAGCAAACAAATCAACATGCATGTGGGTGAAGCGATTCGCCGATTCGGTGAATGTTCCTGCAAAACAATTTCATGCATGCGACAATAGTGAGATAGCGAAGAAAACTGAAACATAGCTAAGACAAGCTAGTATACATGTAAACTATAGCAAGCATTCAAAGAAATCAAGCAAACAACACTCACACAAGCGAATACATCAAATGTGACAGAAATATTGAAAAATACAAGTTGAGGCTGCTTACCCGTGAATAGCTGAGCCGGATGTGTCAAAGGATCCTAAATGTGTTGTGGGATGTCAGTGCTCCAAGGTTGATGTGAAATAATGAGCTATGATGCGTCGAATAAATAAGTTTGGGCTCTTGACAGGCATGCCACAAATCTAGGAAAAAGCGACACTTGGAAGGAAGTTTCTAAAACAGCTTTGGATGTAACTCCTAGCTATTAAAAACATCTCCCTGAATCATGGGATTCCTTTTGAATGTTGTCCTTTTCTATTCCAAGAAAAATCAAGTCATGCATGCATGCAAGTCAAGTTTCCTTGGTCCCGGGTAGAACTGGTCAACTGGGCTGCTCATGCATGAAACTGCTGAACTGGTTGAGAAAAATGCGCATTTTTCATTGGGAGCTGGGATGACTGCCCAGGAGGTTTACGCAATTTTTGTGCAAAGCAACTAACTGTTTCCTAGATTTGCACGAATTCTGGGATGAGCAGTCTTGTTGGGAAATTTGCGCAATTCCTGCTGGGAGTGTTGGCTAACAGAATTGTGTAATTCTGGAACCCAGTAGGTCGCCATACAGAATTATGCAATTTCTAGAGGGAAGGCTGGTTTCCCTCTAGAAAGACAAAATTTTCTTGGGAAGGCTGCTGAACCTGCAGCTAGACTGAGTCTTGATGACCAACCTATGAGCAGAATGCATCAAGTTGTGATCAAGAAGGTCCCTTTGTGCAAGAAAACACCGAAGCTTGTGTACTTTATGAAACAAGACAAGTTGTTGTGAAAGGTTGGTAGGGAGGCTCCAAAATGGGCTAAGGCAAAATTTTGGAGGGTGGTTGTAGTTGCTACAACACTTGGCGACACACTGGTAGAACTCTATCTCTCTGAATGGACCTTGTTTGTGAAAAGAAATTCTAGCACCTTGAGAAGTACTTTTTATTTGTCAGCTCATCTCGGTCTCACACTAGCTTGATTATAAGATGTAGCATTTTCCGAGCTATTGGTCGATTGACACACATTCAAAGCCATGGCAATGCAATTGTTTCTATTGTGGTTGAGGGGTATATTGGTGCACAAGCAATATAGTCGTTAGAGTTTCAGTTTCATCTCTGGTGTTGCTCCACTGTTAGTAGGCCTGGATAGTACCCTAGTGGAGTGACATAGGAACAAAATCATGGCTTCACTACCAGTGAGGCTAGTCAGTACCCCAATAGAGTTACTTGCATCACCTCCTTATTTAGGAAGCCTTTCTCTTTTTCCACCTTACTCATTTTTCATTTTTCATTTTTTGACATTTCATTTTTTCATTTTTTTCCACTTTTCACTGTGCATAGCACTTGTCCATTTGAGAGGGAGGGATCCTGAATTATTGATAGTAGAAAAGGTTTTTCCAGCAGAGACATAGTTTATTGTATCTCTGACATACTTGTTAAGGTTTCTCCCCTCACCTTACTCTACTTGACTGAGCTGATAAGGGTTAACCCAAAAACAACTGACTAGAGAAGGTGACACTAGTTAGCATGCAAGCATTGTGTTTTCACCAAGGTTCACTTTGAACAGTAAACATTTTCCTTTGGTGTATCACGAACTAAAACTAACAAGTTCTTCATACAGAGGAAATATGACAGATAAACAAGTATTGACAGTTGTACAAGCCCTCTTATACTTCACGTAGCTCGTTTCAAGAGTCATACATCGTTTCATGTGAAACTAACCTATGAAAGAAATGTGTGAACTATACGAACGAAACAAGTGAAATAAAAAACAACAAAGCAAAGCAAGAGAAGAAGCGAAAGTGAAATCAAAGCAAGTAATTAAACAAGAAAGTAGAAAAACAAACAAACAAAGCGAGTAAGCAAATAGGCATGTAAGAAAACTGACTGAAAGAAAACACTACTCCTACTCCTACATTAATGGTGCATGGGGCTGATCAAGTGAAGTGATATTTCCAATGTAGCTACCAATGCATTGGTTGACCCATGTTGGTGAAGGCTTGGTCTGTGAGAAGCCTAGTTGTGTGAACCAACAAGCAAGAAAGATATAACAATGAAGACAACTACATTTCGTGTTTGACAGTGCCCATAGGACATAAGTGAGTGCAATTACATGACGAGAAGTTCGTGGACTCATCATGGTGTTGTGTGACACTGTGTAGAACTTTGGAGCATAAGAATACTCTTGATTGAGACATGCAAGAAAACAAAAGAAACAAAGATAACTTGTGTCATACACGTGTGCTTGCCATGTAACATTCCTCCAATACATGAGTCATGGGATCGTGCAGTTCGAGTGGATGAAGTATGATTTGTGTGTGAGATGGATCTTCAATGAAAACCGATGAGTGATGAGGAGCCTTGGGTGATTGAAAATTTTCATAATTGGAAGTGAGACTAACCCCAAGAGAGCGAGGACTTGACATAACCATCAACTTTGCAGAAGTGCTTTGACGGTCTTGGGTGTTTCAACTTCACCATCAGATAGATAATCATAAACCAGTGGCTTCGAAAGATCAATTGTGATAGAGTCATGATCATGATAAAATATGGAAACCAATGGATCACCACCACCATGATTAGAAAAATCATTGAATTCATCAGCATCCTCATGATCATATGAATCAAATAGGGGGTAGATGAAAAGTGGACAAACTCATCATCTATGTTTCCAGAGATGACAGATGAAAGATTTGGCCCTCCTTCTAGCATCAAAAATGTTGATATTGTTGGACCCACCAACATGTCAAGGGGATCTCCTTGGTAAGAAGTCCCAATTAGACCTCAGACCGTTTTGTGTAGGAGTCCTAGTAGTGGGTCGTATGGTAATGCCTTGACCGTGATTTTACACAGAGGAAAGTAAGATAACTCTGTTAGTAGCAAGGGTGTGACCACTGTAGTGAGTCAAGGAAGGTAAATGAGAGGTTCTAACACAAGTGGGTTGAGTTGAGTGCACCCCTTGGAAACTTGTAATAGTACTCAGCTGGGAAGGGAAAACACGAGTAGAGAGACATCACAAACTAGAAATCGATCCAGCTAGAAATCCAAACTGATGGTTAAACCAATAGCACATCTACAAAAAGATTCATATAATTTCATACAAAACAGTTCATACACAACTACATAAGTTAAACAACAAACATTTCTAAAGACATTGAAACAATCCAACTATAATAACAACATATTCATGAAAACATGTTGGCTCTCATTATATAAAGAAGTGTAAGTTCCAATCATACAATACATACATGTAAACCTGCTAGCCCCAATAGTGGAACATTACATCCACATCCTCCTGCTCCTCCAAAGAGATGTACTTGCTCTGTATAGTGGAGAAGACAAGGCATGTTACAATATTATCCAATCTCTCACCAAGATAGTCTTATCAAAATCTTGGCTGACCAAAGGCCTATACAATGAGTTATGAGGGACCATTTATAGCAAACGGTGGGGTGGCCCTTGACATTCCCCTTTGAGACTATTCAACTACCCTCATGACTCTTCACATAATCTATGACTCTTACATCCACTATTGAAACTTGACTTAGACATGACATGACTAAACATTACAATGCACATGTACCCATGTGAACACAACTATCTTGAGTAAGCCAAACTAGACATCACTTTAAATTAGACAACCATGGAAGTCCAACTCGTCAAATTCTTCATGCTAATCGATAAGAACATAATGATGCCACGATCTGTAGTCCTTGATACTGTCCATGTGTTTTGCGGTGACATCTGTTTGAAACTTGAACCTTACCGCCATAGCATCTAGGTACACTGCTCATGCTTCTCTTTCCAACTCATCTAAAAGCATGTGCATCATTTTCTTCAAGGTGGCTGGACCAGCAACATACTTGTGCATGATGATTGCACTAATGGGCAAGTCTAGGACGGTGGAAATGCACATCAACTCCTCAAAGTAAGAATCAAGCTCGAGTCATACCTATTTCTTTGCCTTCATCTGGGTGAGAGTCCCAAGTGATGGGATCACATGTGTGCACACCACAACATCCATACTTTTGAATACTCGTGCATGGGAATATTGTATGCTAGTGATGAACTGTGGGAGTTCTTTGTAATTCTATATTTGACTCCGGAGACTTGCTTTCAGCTTGATCGCATTATTTAATTTTTGTGTTTTAGAATTCGTATGCAGGTAATTTTTGTATGAGGTTAAAACCTACATTTGGTATTGGAGTTGTTTTGGCTTCAAAGGGATGCCTTTTTTGCTGAGGGCTTTTGGTCAGGCCTGTGGTAGACCCTGGTCAGTGGGAGATCTGTGAGATCGATTCTGGTGGTGAAAGACGATGGCGAATAGTGGAAAGATAGAGATCGAAAAATTTAATGGTCAAAGTTTTGAGTTGTGGAAACTCAAGATGGAGGATTTGTTGGTGGACAAAGATCAGTCGATCGTGGTAGATTTGGATACTAAACCAATGGGGGTGTCTGATGAAGAATGGAAGAAGTTGGATCGGAAGGCAAAGAGCACAATATGATTGTGTGTCTCAGATTCAATATTGTTGAATGTATTAGGGGAAGCTACAACAAAGGCTTTTTCAGACAAGATAGGGACTTTGTACCAATCTAAGTCTCTGGTGAATAAACTGTTCCTGCGTAAAAAGCTGTATAACCTGAGGATGAAATATGGAGACCTAGTGAGAGCATCTGAATGCATTTAACACTGTGGTAAGTCAGTTAGCATCTGTTGATATTAAAATTTCAAATGAAAATAAGTGCATCAGTTTGTTGTGTTCTCTACCAAATTTGAGGGATAGTCTGGTTATTGCAATAGGTAGCAATGCAACTGCCTTGCAGTTTGATGAAATAGTCTCATCCTTGCTGACGGAGGAGATGAGACGGAAAGATATGGAGAGCCAGAATGGTGATTCTTTGTCTATATGAGGACAGTCCCAGAACAGAAACAAAAATAAGTCATCGAGTGGGAGATCTAAATCTATAGGAAGACCTGTAAAGGTGGTGTGCTGGAAATGTGGAAAGGAAGGGTACTACAAAAGGGACTGTAAATCTAAAGCTCCTGATAAAGGAAAGGGATCTAATGATGCTCCTTCTGTAGAGGTGAAAACCACCCCAGATGAAGGTGAGGATGTGTACTTGGATTTTTTAAGTACACATGTAGATCATGAGGCATGGTTGATTGACTCAGGTGCATCCTTTCACTTCACTCCCCATAGAGAGTGGTTCTATGAGTATGAGAAATATAATGGTAGTGACATCTTCTTAGGGGATAATAGGAAGTCTAGAATCATTGGTCACAAAAAAGTAAAATTGAAGTTGCAAGGTGGAAGGGTAGAACACTTTCGGGTGTTCTTCATATTCCTGCATTGGTCAGAAATTTGATTTATGTAAGAAAGCTGGACAATGCAGGTGTAAAACAGTGTTTGAGAAGGATACCTGCAAAATGATTCAGGGAGCACTAGTATTGATGTGGGGAATTCGAATTGGAACTCTGTACAAGCTACAAGGTAGCACTGTTATTGATGGGCGCAACAGTTCTGTGGTTCCTGAAAGTGGAGCAAAAATTCTAGTGGTCTCTGGAGAGAAGACAATGTTGTGGCATCAAAGGCTTGGACATATTGGAGAGAAGAGCCTTTGAATACTTCATGGTAAAGGTATGGTAAAAGGTATGAGTAATAGCGCTCTAGATTTTGATTTCGTGAAAATTGTGTATATGGGAAGAAGAATCGGGTGAGTTTCCCCTCTAGTGGTAAGAGGGCGAAACAGATATTAGAGCTTGTGCACAGTGATGTGTTTGGACCTGTGAAGGTTCCATCACTGGGTAAGTCTATGAACTATGTATCATTTATAGATGACTTCTCAAGGAATACATGGATATATTTCCTTAAGAAGAAATCTGAAGTCTTTGACAGGTTTAAAGAATTTAAGGCTTTGATGGAAAATCAGACAGGGAAGAAGATAAAGGTGCTGAGATAGATAATGGTGGAGAGTTTTGTAGTAAGGAATTTGAAGAATTCTGTAAGAAGTGTGGTATAGCACGACCAAAGACTACTCCATATACACCTCAGCAAAATGGAGTTCAAGAAAGAATGAACAAGACGTTGATGGAAAGGGCAAGAAGCATGCTCAGTGGTGC
>APFE030668046.1:143563-156364 GCA_000404065.3 Pinus taeda | reverse complement strand
ATATACATGTTCCAAAGGAGAAACGAACCAAGTTGGATAGTAAATCTGAAAAGTGCATCTTTATTGGGTATAAGGATGGTTTAAAGGGTTATAAGCTTTGGAACCCAGTCACACTGAAGGTTGTGTATAGCCGATATGCAGTGTTCAGAGAGGTAAAATATGTTATTAAACTTGAAGTCCAACCAAAGGAACCTGAGAAGATAGAGTTTGAGCTTAAGGAGGAAGAATAAGACTCTACAACAGAGGAGGAATTAGAAGATGAAGAGCCACAAACTCTGGGTGTGAGAAGATCAGTTCGAGAAAGAAGACAGCCATAAAGGTATAGTCCATCTTCTTTTTGTTCAAATTTTGCTTTATCTATCACTGACGATGATCCCAGAATTGTGAATGAAGTAGTAGATTCAGAGGATGGAAAGCTCTAGAAAGAGTCCATGGTTGATGAAATGGCATCTTTGCACAAAAATGAGGCTTGGGATCTGGTGGAGTTTCCGGCTAGAAGGAAACCCATTGGTAGCAAATGGGTGTTCAAGAAGAAGACAAATGCAGAAGGAAAGGCAGAGAAATACAAAGCTCAGTTGGTAGCAAAAGGGTTATTCCCAGGTGCCGGGAACTGATTTTAGTGATATTTTTTCTCCTGTTTCCAATGTAACTTCTATTAGATTACTTTTATCTGTTGTTGCTGCTTTTGATTTTGAGGTAGAACAGATGGATGTGAAGACAACATTTCTTCACGGGGATCTCGAAGAGGAAATATACATGAAGAAACTTGAAGGCTTTGCGGTGAAGGGTAAGAAAGCACTGGTATGTAAGTTAAAGAAGTCTCTGTATGGGTTAAAATAGTCACCAAGGATGTGGTATCAGAAAGTTGATACATTTATACAGGAACTTGGCTTCACCAGAAGCAAAGCAGATCACAGTGTGTATTTTAAATTAATTGGTGACCATGTTATTTATCTGGTCTTATATGTGGATGATATGTTGCTTGTTGGAAATGACAAAGAAATTATCCAAGATTTGAAGACCCAACTGTCCTCCAAATTCGACATGAAATATCTTGGTGCTGCAAACCGTATTTTGGGCATGGAAATTAAAAGAGATCGGGCAAAGAGGAGGCTCTGGTTCAACCAGAGGAAGTATGTCGAGACAATAGTATAGAGGTTTAATATGCAGGATAGTGTTGATGCCTCGAAAATCGCTGCAACAACATTGGGGAAACCGCCCGGTCCGGACCTTAGTACAACTCCTTTTCCGTTTGGGATGGTGGCTCCGACTGGGGATAATGGGACCAGTTTCCCAGCAATAGATAAAATGGGATGAGTGAATGCTTTATAAATAACACTAGTGATAGGTGGAAGGCTAAAGCTATTGACAGAAATATAAGTAAACGAAACTATCCCGGGAATCTATTGAGCTCTAAACCGTAGCTTTTGATGCTCTATATCTGAAAGATAAACATATAGATGACAGTATCCTTAAGACATAGATATTGAATTATTTAAGATTGTTGTGGTTAAATAGTTAAGCGCAGCGATTAAAGCGATATTACTACACTTTACTCATTCATATCATTAACATATACATGATTAAAAGTAAAGGCATATCATATAAACACCCAATAGTGGAATGAATAAGATTTGCTGTTATAGCGCATGTATACAATCAACGATAGCAAGAATAATTACATAACAATTCACATACACAGAATGACTTCAGACAAAGATAGAAGTACCATTTGAGCTATATGCCAATCCCAGATATCAATCGCTATGTGTGGTTCTTCCCTTAATGCATAAACATTTCTCAATCAATGACAATAGTGCACAATTGAATCAAGAAATTTCTCCATTAAAGTAAAAACGACTGGTCGAGTTTCATAAAAGAATAAAGGCTGAAGCACAATAGTGCAAACTTCAGTCTGTTAAGTCTATTACAAAATTTTACGACCCTTTCTAAAAACATGAAAGGGTCTATAAATACTATGCTAATCTAAATATCTACAAAACAGAAACGCTAACTAAGCTGATATCAATAACTTTTTGTTGATATTTCTGTTGGCGATCTGAGGAGCTGGAGGATGATTCATTCTGTCAGCTGCTTTCCTTTGAACCTGAGCTGATTAATGGCAAGCATTGGCTCAATTTCAGGAGGTTTGTTGAGCCGCAAACTGAGCTGGGAAGCGTAGGTGGCATCTTGGATGTCGGGGATCATATATTGAACGGCATCTGTTAAGCATTTGAGGGCGGCTCTTTGTTCATGAGGCTTGACTAGGAAGTACCAATATGTTTCCATGTTTAAACTGTTTACTCTGGCGATTATTCTTCCTCTGTCTTCTAACTGTGGATAACATGTTTGCTCCAATGCATTTGTTGTAGTAACCTTTCCGGGTGTACACTGGGAGATCAAGTTTGCTATGTAGAGAGTATTATTAACTAGATCAACCAAATTGTTAGAAGTTAATCTGCACCTTGAAGCTGCTCTCTCTGCCTTTAACACCTGTGTTTGCCATTCCGTGAACAGTATATCCTTATGAACCTCAAGTATTCTTGGCAAATTGGAGGCTTTTCCCGATTTAGAATCTTGCCATTCAAGGTATGCGGTAATAGCTTCATCGGCTTGATTCAAGTCATCCCTTGCTTTCTCTACCTGCTCATTTACGGCTATAGTTAATTCGCAGAGTGGGTCCACTTGAGAGAGTTGTTGAGACAAGATTTTAACATGCGCTATCAGCGCATTGTTGATCAACATAGCCTCTTTTCTGAATTCCATTATCTGCGAATCTCCTTTGATATTCTCTAGCTGTGTTGTTATTTGAGCGATATGCTCATCCTTGGTTTTTAACAATTGCTCATTCGCCGCTTTTAATTGCTCCAAAGCCTCCGTTAATTCATTTTGTTTCTGGATCGCTGCCTGATTAATCCTTCGTTTCTCTTCCTCCCATTGCTGAGCCAATTGGCTATTTATTTGCTGTTGCTCCACTAACTATTCATCTGCATGCGCTGTCCTCTGTTGTTGTGTCGCTAACTGCTCCTCGGCTTGTGTTACCCTCTGTTTTATCTCAGCTAATTCTGTTTGTAACATGGAGATTTCCTGGTCTTTAGTCTTTAATAAAAGACTTACCTCTGATGCTTTGTCAATGGTTGCAGCTGAATAAGCTCTAGCGTACTGTGACAATTTAGTCAGATCATCAGAGGGATCCAGTTTCTCCTTCCACACTACATTGCCCATGACCGTTTGTTCTAGAAAGATAGAAGGTTGATCAAGCCTTCGTCTCTTCCTCGATCGCTTTACCACTGCTCTGTGGCTTGGGCTGTAGAAGACATCCAATGGAGGAATATCTTCTACTTGTAGAGTGATTTAGTCACTAGGACCTTTCAGAATTACTTCAACTTCCTTAGTTTTAGGTGGGCCGTTGATTCCGCTCAGAACCTGAGATGAGGTATCATCCTGCACACTGCTGGTTTTAGGAGTATCAGTACTTAGCGAGTCTTTTCCTCCACTGATAATAGTGCTGAACTGCTGCCATTCCTTTTGCAGTTCGGGGTCTGTGATAGCACCCATGTTAGTATCGGTGGTGGTTTGTTTAGGCTGAGACTCCTTCAGCAATTGCTCTTGCTTTTCCTTTTCTTGTTGTTCCTGTTCCTTCTGCCGTATTTCCGCCTGTTCTCTTTGCTGGTTGTCCTCCTGCTCTTTGCGCTGTCTATCTTCCTCTTCTTTCTTTGAGCGCTCTTCCTGCTCTTTCTTCAGCTTCTCCCCTTGGTCTTTCTTTTGTTGCTCCTCCTGCTCATTATTGTTGGCCTTCGTTGTAGCAGGAGGTTCCTTTGTCTGTTGTTGGCCAGGCTCGCTTGATGATGCTGCTTGGGTTGGCATTAATAAATCTAGAGGCAGAGTTTGCAACCTTTGCTCTCTGAGTTTATTAAACTCAATTAACCCTTCATCCTTGTATCGCATCTTGGGGAGTTCTTTGGCTTGAACTATCGATTCGGCTGAGGAGAAAACATCATCAAACATATCTTCTTTATGATCAAATGTTGCTAATTTGGCATGTTCCAAAGCAGCATATGTCGTTCACTTCGGGTCGAATGCCCTATTCGGAATTGTAGCAAGATTTAGAGCTTGAATCTTCGTGGCTTATTTTTCCGCATGTTTTAGATCATGCAGGGTGAAGACTCCACATCTGAAGGGGAAAGTAGGCCAGCCCCTTTTCTTCTCCTTTTTGAGAGTCTGTGTGGTGCTCTCAGCTGTAATCTGGTATGCAATTTCCCTTGCTAGTAGTTTGTCAGGGACATATAAGGGGAGGACATGAGGATTGGCTTGGCTGCCAAAGACTCTAACATAAGTGAAATACTCTTCACCAAACCAACTAGCCACTGCTGGTAAGTCAAAAGAGGCTAGGTAGGAGATCCTTGGAATAGGCTTATCAAAAATTGAATAATAAACAGGAACCATGAAACCATTACAAATCTGATACATGTGGTTTTTATAGGATGACTTCCACATCTTGCGATGGTAAATATGAATGGGCGAGGGGTCCTGTGCGGTCCACCTCCAACCAAGAATAGGGAATTCAGAATTAAAACACAAGGTATCTAGGATATATGCACTATAGTAGAATGGGGGAATTTTCCTCTCAGTGACTCTAGTTTTGTTCCTGAAGTCACTAACAGCTACTGCTAGCTTATCTGAAAGGATGGTAGCCCAATCCATAATCGTGCTGTTCACTCCTGCTTCCATGAGAGGAACCATTTCAATGGTAAAAATGGCAGAGTCGTGCATTTTGCCTCCAGTCCTTGATAGGTTCGGACTCAATCTCGTTCTCGCTTGCGAATTTCTCCAAAAAGGCGCTATTATATATCTTCTCCGGTTTAGGCAAATGATACATTTGCCTCAGATCTTCTGGCTTAAATGACCCAAAAATCCTCCCATCCTTTGTGATGAAAGTTCTGTCTGTGATGGGGATTTCTTCAATTGCCCATTTCACAACATCGGTATACGGGAGAATTTTCTCCCTTGCTGCTATCCTATGGAGGAAGGAATCGGCCAAATCCTTGAGAGAACATTCCGACTTCTTCAGTGAATCTGCGGTAGCTTCTTCTACCGTCTGCATTGGTTTCTCGGCCTCTATCAAGTCATAAGTTCCTTGCCAGGTTGTTCTGGCGAGGCCTACCCATGTTGTGTCGGATATTAGGCCCTTTTTGCTATTTACTACCGCTTGTCCTATAGCTGGTGGATTCGAAACACCTACAACTTTCTTCGACTTTTTACCCATCATGCCCGAATTCTTGTGTAAGAGTGTATTCTGCACAAAGAGGAAATTTTGGCGTAACACAGAGATAGCAATAAAACTCACAGTTGATAGCAAATGAAAAGATGAACATTGATATACTTTGCTTTTGTAAAACCGGCGCGGAGACAATCTATAGGCAGATCTTAGGACATGGATCCATTAAGTAACCGTATAGAGCCTGCCACCTTATAAATGCCAATTATACCAATATTTGGTCGAAAGACCTATTAAAGCATGCAATGGGCGTATTGGCGGCCGAGCGGGAGTGATTATGCCTTAAATATCATTAAATCGGGCTTTCCAATCACTTTAACGGCTTTCTATTGAAAACCGTGCCTTATCGCATCGCATTGAGGGGGTATACATGACTGGCTTTAGCAATGCTTTGAGTATCACTGATCGCCGATTGCGATATCGCATCGGCGAAAGGCATATGCGCATTAAGAATGAAACGAGGGGACCCGCCGATTGCCGATTGCGATATCGCATCGGCAAAAGGCATATGCGCAATGTTTGTAAAATGAAGGGGATGTGCCGATTGCCGATCACCGATAGCTTATCGCATCGGGACTTTGATGTGGGGTGCTTTAGTGGTGTATTTGGGTATCGCCGATCACCGATCGCTGAATACTATTTCGCATCGGTGGAAAGTCTTTTAGCCATTTGTTGCATCCTTCATGTTATTGCGATATGCGATCTTCCGATCGCTTTATCGCAATAACCGAATATTCGCTTTATTTCCATTTTTAAATAGATATTTCTTTAAAGGGTTTATTCATAAAGCCTTCCTTTGATTATCAGATTTTTATAAAGTAAAAGTTTTGATATCAATTTTATTTTTAAAGGGACCCATTTCATATTTTAATGTTTTTTGTGAATAAAAATAACATGAAATGGGGGGTTGTTTGCAAAGCACAACAATTGGCGATAGTCATCCAATCAAAGGAAAGTATTTACACAAAGCTATTTATGAGAAGGAAATGTTGGCAATACTACATGCACTTAAGAAATGGCGGCCTTACCTAATGGGAAGACACTTCAAGGTAAAAATGGATCATGATAGTCTTAAATACTTTTTAGAACAAAGATTATCTTCAGAAGAACAACAAAATGGGTCACAAAGATGTTGGGTTATGACTTTGAAATCATCTATAAAAAAGGGAAGAAAAATGTTGTTGCAGATGCACTCTCAAGAAAGGATGAGGATGTGGAAACATTGTTTTGTGCCATTTCTATTATCCAACCAGAACGGAAGGAAGGGATGAATGGAAGAATGATGAAGAAGTGTGGGCACTCATTCAAAATTTGCAGCAAGATCCCAGTACAGCTGATACATTTAGCTGGAAAAATGATTCGTTATGGTACAAAGATCGCTTATACCTCTATAAGAATTCCCAACTCATACAAAATATTCTTATGGAATTGCACACCTCTCCCTTAGGAGAGAACTCGAGATTTTTAAAAAATTACCACAAGGTTAAGAAATAATTTTTTTGGGATGGCCTTCAATCTGATATTCAAAAGTTTGTAGTAGAATGTTTGGTTTGCCAACAAAATAAAGTTGAGACAATTAAGACCATAGGTCTGTTACAACCTTTATCCATTCCAAGTCAACGTTGGGAGGAGGTTTCAATAGATTTTATCACAGGTTTACCCAAGTTCGAAGGAAAGAGTGTCATCATGGTGGTAGTTGATAGACTTACCAAGTATGCACAGTTTCGTGCATTATCTCATCCATTTAAAGCTAGTATAGTTGCTAATGCATTTATGGAAACAATTCAAAAGCTACATGGAAACCCAAAGATTATTGTAAGCAACAGAGATCCCATTTTCACTGGAAATTTTTGGACTGAATTATTTTCTTGTCTGGGTACTCAGTTAGCTCATAGCTCATCTTATCATCCTCAATATGATGGGAAAACGAAGATAGTGAACAAATGTTTGGAAGGATATCTTCGTTGTTTTGTATCTAATAAATAGACACAATGGGTCAAGTGGTTGCCTCTAGATGAATGGTAGTATAACACTTCCTTCCATAGTTCAGCAAAAATGAGCCCATTTATGGCACTTTATGGATATCATCCAGTGTCCATCACATCATCTTTAAAAGAAAATTCTAAGGTTCAAGCAGTGGAATTTCACGTCAAGCATCAACAAAAAGTTCTCAAACTCTTAAAGGATAACCTCAGTTTGGCACAGAATAGAATGAAACAATATGCAGATCAACATCGCAGCGAAAGAATTTTTTATGTAGGTAACTAGGTATATCTATGACTACAACCATACAAATAAATGTCCCTCAAGCAAGCTAAGAAGGATAATAAATTATCACCAAAGTATCATGGTTCGTACAAGGTGTTACAAAATATGGGTACTATGGCATACAAATTGGAGCTTCCTGCATCTTCCCGAGTGCACCCAGTTTTCCATGTTTCATGCTTAAAGAAGGTTATAGATGAGAAGATCCCAGTTCAAAAAATATTGCCAGAACTTAACAAGGAAGGAAAATCATAGTGGAACCTAAAGCAGTTGTAGAAATAAGAAATTGACAGCTACGAAATCGATTAATTTCATAGTATCTCATCAAGTGGAAGAACTTACCCGCTGAAGATTCCACATGGGAGGATGATAATTTTATACAAAAGCATCCAGAACTACTCAAGCATTGAAGACAAAACTTTTTGAAGGAGAGAGGCATGTTAGGTCCCTATACTACTAGTGTAACTGCTTATTGTTATTAGTGCAACCCCCTTATTGTATTATTATGCCCCATAAAAGCCCACTATTGTTAGTGTTGTTCCCCTACAATATTATTGTTATGTAGGCTTTGATTGTATTGGGACCCCTTACACTCCTATATATAGCAAGGAGATTTTATCATTTGTATCATCCAAGAATTGTTTATTTGCATAATGTAAAGGAGGTTGACCCCTCGAAGAGGCTGATTTTGAAGTCGTTGATCTATATTTGATTCTATTTTGTGAGTTGTTTGCATAACACTCTTACATTCTGGTTTAAGTTTAACATATAAAGAATTAATTGTTTTACAAGTTTACTAAGCATATGCTAGTTTCTTTTACAATAGTCGCATACATACTTGAGTTGGGTTCAGCGAAGTCACGTATATATTTCAGAAAAGAAAATTATTATTGTGAGTTTTTAAAATACTCATTCAACCCCCCTCCCCCCCACACAATCTCAGTATTTTTCCTAACAATTGGTATTAGAGGAGGTCCTTTGGTAGAAGCTTGATCACTTGAAGGAGATTCGTCAAGACAATGGGAAAGAAGCAAAAGAAGAAAGCACCTCAAAAGAAGAAGACATCTCAAAGAGACAGTGACAGTGATAGAGATGATTGGCTATTAGATGGAAGTAAATATTCAGATTCAAAATCACCTCATAATGAAAATGATCAAGCAAAAGAATTATCAGGTACTGATTTTTGGTCCTCTGGTGATACCTTTCCATGTTCATGCAATATTGAAGATAATGAATGTGACAATGAAACAACTGAATTTTCTCTTATGGGTAAAGTGAAAGAAATCTAATGACCATAGAAATAGAAGTTATAAGGCTCAAAGATAAAATTAGAGATCAACAAGATCTATTTCATAAAAGGGAATGTATCTACAAAGAAGACGTTACCAGGTTAAAAACTCAGTTGGAGGAAGGAAACAAAATAAGGAAGCAGTACAAGGAAAAGGAAGATCAATGTCAAAGGCTGCAGGATGAAGTAACATCATTAAGAAATCAAGTGAATGAAAAAGATACAACAACTAAGGAACTTAAAGAAAGAACCAGTTAATGTAAAGGTCTTGAAGTTGAGGTCATCTCTCTAAAGAAGATCTTGAAAAATCAAATAAGCAAAATGAAGAGCAACTTCAAGCATTTGAAGAACAAGAAAATGAGATTCTCAAATTAAAACAAAAAGTGGAGTAAGGAAGAAAGGTTGAAGAAATCATGAAGAAGCAGTATCTAGAAAAGGAAAAGCAATATCAGGTTGAGGTAAATGTCCTAAAAGGTAAATTATAAGAAAAGGATGAACATTTGCAATTTCAAGATAGTACTAAGATTGGATAATATTCTTAGTATTCAAAGATCTTCGGCCATAAAATATGGTCTTGGTTTTCATGAAACTATCAAAGGTGAATCTAGCTCACAAGTTGAGGCAAGGAATTCTAATGCAAAATCTGAAATGCTCAACAAGGAGATAAGAAGTCAACCCCATCAACAAACAAGGAAAGAAATTCTTCAAAGGAAATCATTTACTCCTAACTATAGAAGTGTTAATCAATTTTTTCCTCTGATCAATAATGTTGAGTGTTCTATATGTCATAATTTTGGACATGTTGTAGCTAGTTAAACAAGTATAATGTTTCAAGCTAATAACTGTCTCACAGAAAGATCATCAACTTCCAGGTATTTTAAGGGATATTGTTTTTCTTTCAATATGTTTGGTCACAAAGCCATTTGTTGCAATAGAAGGAATACGAAACATATAATATATTATGCTTGTAACAAGTTTGGGTATGTAGCAAAAGAATGCATGAACAAGTCTATGGATCATCGTAGATAATATGGTAAGCAACCAAATAATAACATTGATATCAGAAAATCTGAAAAAGATGGATCCACCAATAAGCAAGAAAAGTAATAACAGATAAGGTGTGGTCTTGCTCTCTGCTCATTCAAAGACGAAGATGAATGGTACATAGATAGTGGATGTTCTCATCACATGACTGGAGATAAGAGTAAAATGGAGTCTCTCCTGAAGAACCGTCATGGTATAGTCAGAACAGACTTAGGGGGAGATGAAAGTGTGAAATTTCAGCATTTCACTTTCTGTACGCAGATAATTATGAAGACAAGTCGTGTGTATACGCAAGTTATAAACTGCACAGTCACGTATACTTTATTTTGATGAAGAAACAGTGGGACAAACTCAGGAAAAGGGTATGATATGGTTTAGTCAAGTATCAATTGTCTTTTTTTATGGTTGATGATTACAGTCTGTTGATGCTATTTAGAAGTGCTTTTGGCCCTCATAAGTTATTGATGACTTGATTTATAACTGGTTGATGATGATGCCTTGATGATTCTTACTGATATATGAAATGATCAGATACGACAGTGAATAGTTGGAACAAGTTAAGGGGGAGCATTTTATATGCTTCTAATAATGTGTTGTTGGCATTATGTTTTCGTTAGAAGCCCTTGGTACATAATGATGCTTATCAATGGTGATGATGTTTATGTTGTTGAAGTGTTTAAATGATGCATCATGCTATGATGCGGTCATGGGATTGCCTATGATAAAATCACAGATGATACTTATATATTTCTTCAGCCACATAGTTTTTTTGATGCTACTGATCAGATTTATGGATGATTCTTTTGATGGTGCATATAGTACATACGTTATGGTGATCTTCGTAAGTTCAAGGAGAAAAACAAAGCTTGAGTACACAACTTCATTATTTGATAATGACAAATGTCACTCATTACTTTTATGATGTTGTCATCATGCCTTCAAATATACGTAAATTTCATATGGTGCAATTATGGATGAGGGTTCCTATATTTCTTGGCTCTCACATGGTATATTGTTTCAGGATTTTTCCTTTTGATGGTATCAAGAAAGTTTGGCAAATGATTGTGAGCTCAATGTTTGTTTTTCTCATTGATGAGAAGCTAGATACATATTGCTATCTCTATGATGGATACATTACAAAAAAGGATCACATGGATGATTACTTAAGTTGCATATTGGTAAATGATGTTGGTATAAAAGATCTTCTTGTATGAAGAAAATTGACCAAGTAAATGGTGTTATTGCGGGTTTCAAGAAGACATGACTATTTGGAGACATGGTTTACTTAGTCACATAATGATGATGATAAGGAATGATGAATATTTCTTCCTATATTACTTTATGATGATAGGCTTGGTTCTCACATATGTTGATTATCATGGTTGATGCTTATCAGATGTGGGATGTTAAAAAACTCCCTTGTGATGATACATGGTTGATATATTGAGGGTTGTTGTGGAAAGAACATGCAGTTCTGCTACGATGATTTGATGATGATGTTGTGGTCATGGATGATGACTATGGTGATTTCACATGTATATGATATGATGTGAATGGTTTTGTGAAGATATAGACATTACTGCTTAGAGATATGGCATATGATTAGTTGATTCATGAAAGGTTATGTTTTTTATGAACATAGATTAAGGTTTTTTCTACTAAGGAAAAAGAGCGAGTTGATCTTGATAAGGTCAAGAGGATGAGTTGATAGTAAATATATATGCATCATACTTAGTCACAGGTTGATGATATTGAAGCTACATTGTCTTATCTTGCGAATTGATGATGGACATATACAAGTTGTTGTTCTTGATGTTGTCGACAGATGCTTATGGTACAAATTATATATGGTGTATGATAGTTGTTGATAACTATTATGGTCTTGTTTAGGTCTTTGGTATTTGTTATAAATGTAATTTATATCATTTGATGTAAAGGTCATGTGGAGACCTATGATGTAATAATTGTCATATTCAATCATGTATGGACTTTTGAGGTCATGTCAAATATGTAATCCCACTTGGTTGGGTGGTAGTGTCAAAAATGCAATACCACTTGGTTTGGTGATTGATGTAAGTATGAGTCCTTGGTGATAGGAAGGTCATATTGAGTTGAGTTATAGAGTCATGTTGTTCATTTGAAAATCTTTCTGAAGATCCAGCATGTGCTCAAGGGGGGCATGGGCAGTATAGTGAAAATCATATCTAAAGGGGGAGCTTTTGTCCGCCCTTTTCCCTTGATGTCAAAGGGGGAGAGTATCTTGGTGTTTGAATAATGGTTATTTGATGTATCCAGTGTACCGATCAGGTGACTGTCTCTGCCTGCGTTGGGCTGTAGGTGGTCCTACAACTTTCTCTGCATCTTGAGCTAGTCGCTCAGCTTCTGTCAAGCGCTTTCGCCCTCTGATGGTTGGCGCTGCATGAGTGGTCTCTTCCACTCCATGAACCTCGTCCTGTGGCTGATCCACGTCCTGAAGCTCATCCTTAGGAACTAATAGCTCCTCATCTGCATGCAAGTGTAGCTCCCTCTCAAGCGGACACTTCATGGCTTTCTCCTCCTGAAATTTTATATCCCGTCGCACAAAAGTTTTACCACTGTCTGGCAAATACACACGATAGTTGTGGGGTGTATCAGTGTAGCCCACAAATATCCCAACCTCTACAGTCGGCTCCAACTTCTTTCTGGCATCCTTCGTCACATGCATGTAAACGTTAGCACCAAAAATCCTCAAATGAGAAAGATCAGGCTTCTTACCAGAATAAGTCTCCTCAGGTGTACCCATGCCAAGTATCCTATGACGACAATGGTTCTGCACATAAACTGTTGTATTGCATGCTTCCGCCCATAAGTGAAGGGGTAGGCCCTGATCATGCAACATTGCCCGTGCAGCACCCACAATCGTTTTGTTCTTCCGCTCAGCTACCCC